>CAJNOP010000793.1:69765-95190 GCA_905250075.1 Rotaria sp. Silwood1
GGGTGTGGGTTGTGGGTGTGGGTGTGGGTGTGTGGGTGTGGGTGTGGGTGTGGGTGTGGGTATGGGTGTGGGTGTGGCTGTGGCTGTTGGTGTGGCTGTGGATGTGGGTGTGGGTGTGGGTGTGGCTGTTGGTGTGGCTGTGGATGTGGGTGTGGGTGTGGGTGTGGGTGTGGCTGTTGGTGTGGCTGTGGATGTGGGTGTGGGTGTGAATATCAGTGTGGGAGTGCATCACTTAAACCTAACACCCACACCCACACCCACACCCACCCACACCCACACCCCACACCCAAACCCACACCCACTCACACCCACACCCCACACCCACCCACACCCACACCCACACCCTTGATGATGAGAATCCATCAGTGGTGATTGACGACTTTCTCTACCATGGCGATATAGGCCATGCAAGCAATGTGAGCCTGCTTATAAAACTTGGCATTCGTCATATTGTTAATACGTGCGATGAGTCGTTGAAAACAGAAATCACACAGAATTTCAATGTGCTATGGATTAGTATAGACGATGATCTTCGTGCTGATATCAATCAATATTTTCAACAAACGAATGACTTCTTATTTTCGTGCAAGCAGCAGAGGGAGAAAGTGTTGGTACACTGTCAAATGGGTATTTCTCGATCATCCTCCATTGTACTCGCCTATCTAATGAAGTGAGTTTTACGTTTGTATTCAAAATCTGTCGAATATTTCATTATAGATACCATCATGATACTTTAATAAAAGCTTACAAGTATTTACTCGATCGGCGTCCTCAATCTTCACCAAATTCTGGTTTTCTTTTGCAATTGATTCGATATGAGAAAGTGTTGCGCAACAGTGGAGCAATTGATGAACAACGAAATGATGATGATAAACAGAATCCAATCAAACCAATTGAAATACCAAGTAATTTCAGTGTTGAAAAGCCGTTGCTCTAGAAAACAATGGAAAACTTTAGAAGGATTTCTATCGTCTACGTGTGAATTTCATGTGCTGAAGAAATTCATTTTCCTGAACCACAAATCTATTTTTCTATTTGCTTTGATTTTTTTTATCTTGTTCAACAACATTTAAGTCTGATAAATGTGTCTAGAACAAGGAGAAATAATTAGGTTAAATTAGTGAAAATTTTATTATTAAACCAGGCAATCATAAATCCCTGTTTCTTTCTTGGTATCTTCTCTGCATGTAATCGTTACGATTCATCATATGAGAAGTTCAAATAAAGATTCAATCTATTCACAATGATATTCTCTCTATCAAAATCATGAAATCAATGCTTGACGTTAGACATGAGTCTTTCAAGCTTAACTGTTTTTAATTTGTACACAATTTTTGTTTTCTTAGAAAAAGTCGGCATAAATTCACCCATATTTTATTTTGAATGCTTCAAAAGCAAATCCTAAAAGACCAGATAATGCGTGTGGAACCTACATGCATCATCTGTTCTTTTAGTGTGTGTGTGTGGATCTGTTTCTTCACTTCATCCAAGCTCACATTCTAATCTTCAACAAAATAAGCTCATCTTTTCTAAGTGTAGAGAACAAACTGAATTTTACCTCACGACGAAAGAATTCATTCATAAACACAAAACTAGTAAATTTTTGTTCATAAAACCTTTGGTTAGTTTTGAAGAGGATATATTCAGTTTTCAGTAATAGTTTTCCTATAATGCTTTTATATTCAGACGTAATCCAATTATTAAATCTTATTATCATCTTATCTTTTACGACAAAGAAGCACGATTTATTTCATCGAGGGACTGTTAAATTATAAATTAACCTTACAGCTCGATTTTAGGAAGCATCGAACTATAACAATGAACAACAAGGGTGTGGGTGTGAGTGTAGGTGGATTCGGTTATGAAACTAACTCTCCTCTGAACTCATAGCCACACGCACACCCACAATATGGTATTTGTCTTCAATGTAATATTTCTATCCTTTTCTTTTTTTCCTTCTAACCTTCTCCTCTCTTCTCTTTCTTTTCTCAGTCTTTTTAACTTCTTTAATGTTTACCTTCATTTATACACATGTGTAAACACACGTGTTCTGTTTGTTTTTTCTATGCGTATAGCTAGTTTTTTCATATTTTCTAAGGAAAAATTCATAAAAGCTGTAAAAAACTTGAGAGTATCAAAATTTTACTTAGATAATATTGTTTGAAGATTTATGACATATCATAGAATTATAGAGCTTGATTTGGACTATCAGGATATAGAGTGAAAAATTTCCCAAATGTGTCTGTAAAACATTACAGAATCGACACCACTGCTTTTGGTATACACTAAGTATTTCTCCATAAGGCACTTCTTTTTATAACGATCGTTTTTGATGGCGACATCCTCACAAACGATGGAAAATATATATTCTCAAAGAAAAGTCTATATTTGACTATATGATTCTTCCGAAATAGCACGCTTTACTACGAAAATATGAATGACGTCAAAGTCCAATTACTTCGAAGAAATGAATTAATATCGTGTTACAAAGTCGATAATTGGATTGGATATTAAGGTGTTAAATATTAACTGATACGAATAGAGAATACTTTCGTCTGCACTTTGATGCTATTTATTTAATGAAATTTGATAAATAACTTTCTCACTTCAAGGAGTTTTTTTTTCATCAAGACTGTGCAGAGAAAAACTGAATAGTGCATTTCAGCTAACCTTCACAAACTACTATACCACTTGACTAAGTCTCTATCAAGATTGAAGTCATGATTGCCATAGGTAATTTTCATACTGACGCCCAATGTCACCCTCAGAATTTCGTTTTTTTTTAAAGAAAAGCACATGATCAAAATAAGTTTTACTTTGTATATGGCAGAGCTTTTCACGCTTCACCTTTTGATTTATTTTGGTTTTCCTAATAAAGCATATTTAATAAGAAGACAATGAAATGGAAAACGCAGTCATTCAGTCTCCCCACCCGTTAGACGATTTCTTTTCTTTCATCATTGACTTGCATTCTATCCTAGTCATCACTGTTAAGTCTCGTAATCCTATAATCTTTTGCGCAATATCTTTATAGATCGAAGTGCGTTATAAGTAAGTGGCAGTTACTCGTATGTGTGTATATGAAATTTTGGAGGCAAAAATAAATGAATTTTTTGAGCGAATATATTGCCTTTTACGAGTATATATAAGGTCAATGGCAACGATAATTCGCATAATTTGTTTCTTCTTTCCACTAGTAATAGGAACGATGGAAATTCTCACGAGCTAAAAAAAAGGCACAGCCCCGACTAATCATCGGCTTTGCTCAATTCATCGCACACTATACGTGTAGAAATCCTCTTGCGTACAACAACTATGGATGCTGGTAAGTTGGGGTGTGGGTATCATCGCTGTTCTCAATTGTATCTACACTCACACCCATATCATAGAGCCATAGAATATATTCATAAGAACTAGTATTCCAATGTAGATGTCTTGTTTGAATATGTAAAAATTATTGATCGATTGAAGTAAGTTTCAATGATGAAAACGTAGTATAATCAAAAAACTTTATCGAAATTTAAATTTTGGTTTAGTTTTGATTGAAAAACATGCAAATAATTGCAAAATCAAGAGTAAATATGATTGTTTTAGCATTATACTGAGACGACCTAAACAGAAAAAAATCAGATGAAATAATATCTACGTAAGATCGTATCTAAAGTAATTATGAATGATGTTGCTCACTTTTCTTGAGAAAAATCTAAGAGTCAATGTAAAAAAGTAGAAAATTTCTCCATTGTACATGATTATTTCATAATCTTCTGTCTTGAAGACGAAATGATTTTAATAAAATATTAAGGTCAATAAATATTTTTTTTAATCATGTTTCGATCAGTTTTGCACATAGATAATAAATCGTACAAAAAAGAATCTAAGACAATTAGTTTTTGTAAATAATTTCATCTTCAATCAGCTTCGTTTTATTTTTATAATTTACAAATACAACTGAAATATGAAAATAGAATATTCTATGATTGTCTTTATTTCAAATGTGCATGTTTATTGATGTAGGAGAAATGTGCAATCTTTCATTCTTACTGCCCTCATAATAAAATAGATGAAGATGATCTCTGTAACAATGATAAACTATAAATGTAGATAATGATTAAGACCTTGTTGAAAATTGTATTTAAACAGAAGGTGGTAAAAATAATGCTTATGAATTTTGTTTCTAATAAAGTAATTTGGCTAGTTTCTGGATTTTAAAATTGAGAAAGTGATGAGAAGCATACAATATATATATATATATATTATTGTTTGTATTTATAACTTACTGACAATAAGAAAAAGTGTTAACAATAAAAATGGTATCAATCAGTTATTTATATGAAATAATAATAAACTTTTCATCAACATTTCTGGTATAGTCCTCGCCTAGAAAAATAGACACATTAATGTAAATTAATACTCCTTTTCTCCCGTCTTTTGTATCATCTCAGTTATTTTATATAGTTCTTTTCAATTATAAGAATTATTATCTAATGACATATGGGTAGATGTGAGCATGAATTCGTAAATCTTTATTCTACTCACACGTATACCCTCAAGACAGTTCTCAAAATGAAAATTTACCACCATTCATCGCCGATCAATTAAGAGTTGTTAAGGACACTATACACAGCTACGAAAGATTTACATGTGTATTCAAGATTTATGAAGCTATGGAAGTACTTTTTTTGAGAAACTGCTTGACATGAATGTCAGTCTTCAATTCACTCACAATCATAACTGTATCCATGCTTAATATCACATTAAAGTAATGGTCTACTAAATATTTAATAGTCAATATTATGTCTCTCGTTGCTTTAATCTTGCTAATAATTTACTCATTATGACGAAGCAACGGTAACTTGAATGTCTACGATAATTTCAATATATTTTATGCTGGCAAGAAATCTGTTAACTTTCACTATTTGCTCACTTATTTTAAAATGATTCATTTCTTAACATTAACGTATGCAAACATTTGCTATTCCACATCGATGTACTTTTTTTCTCGTTATTTTGAAAGAGTTTCTTATAAATATATACTCTTTTGAAAAGGACTGCACATAGCAACATCAACAAATACACAAAGGTAATCGATGAAATCTTGTGTTTAAAAAGAAAACTGTTAAAGCAATCTTTTCAAAACTTAAATATGAACCACGACGAGCTAGCTTACATCGATTGCAAGAATACTAACGTCTTCGATAAATTTTAGTAGGCATTTACTCATCAATTTTAGTGAATTTTTAAATTGTAATGGAGAAGCAACTCATATGTGTCATCCAATTTTGGTGAGATATAAATGTTTATTCTCTATCAAGTGATGTCTCGTACTCATACAAAAAGAAAGATCTTAATCAATTATTCGTAAAAATTCATCAATATAGATTGGACTAGAGCTGACTTCGTTTCTTAATATATTGTCTAGCCTTATTGGTCTTCAGATTTTAATGTATCTTTAGTTATTTTTCCATCTTAACCAGTATTTGTCTGCTGTTCGATTTCAACTTTTGTTTACGAGGTAGATAATCGAATTTAATCATATGTAGTAAAAATAGGTACAAACGTGAAGTACTAGGTTTAGAATCATTTTTTGTCGTTTCTCTCTTAGAAGAAATCTATAAGCTGTCATTAAGCAACAGTTTAGCAATTCAAATTAAATTTTTATCTACTATTTAGAACTTTCTCAAAATAGTTCTTTTCAATCGTTTTTAGCTAATCTGAATCGAATTCCACGAATTTTTCCACTTAGGTTTTTAAAAAATCAATTTAAATCTGATATTTAGACTGGCTTTCTTTTAGATCGGCAGTCTGCAATGAATCATCCAAGGTTAAAAATTTGTCTGAAACGATTGAATTACAGCAATCATTGTTTCAAAAAAATGCACATCGATAAAAGTCGATTGAAAAATCTATAACTGATAGTTGTTTTGATCTCCTGAGCTCTATGCTTTTTTTTTCATCTTTATAAAAACATGTAGCAGGTTTCGATCAAAACATCCAATTGAAAAAGAGTAATTGAATAGTATTACTTTTCTTGAAATATAATATATATATATATATATATATATAAGTAAATGAACACTTTTATATTGAAATATTAAACTTCTTATTTTAATAACAGCGAAAAGGTTATTGTAGCTAACAATGTCATACAAGGAAGACTATAGAAAATGACAGAATTTACTTTTGCAGTTTTTCTGAAAAAGTAAATTCTGTATAGACTATCTTAATGATAGACCTCATTGACATTGTATGATTACATTAGTACTATAACATATATGCTATACGACCATTAAATATTTTTCATTCTTCGTATAGTATAGTATACATATAGGCTGTTTATAACTAGCAAACTATTGTCTTTATCATACAATGACATCGTTATACATTATTTTCCTTTTATTTTTCATCCATACAAGATTGACTGAATAACTTACAAATCAAAGTTTTGCCATTTTCGATAGTCTTTCTTATCTGACATTGCCAACTACAACAACATTTGCGTTGCTGTTAAAAAAAGAAGTTTTATTTCGTATAATTTTAATCATTTGAGCAAACTTGTTAAAAAATTCTTAGTACATAAAGAAAGTTCACATTTTTAGCGTGGTCAAAAGAATTTTTATATGAATGTTATTTCTCAGAAGATTATTTTAGGATGTAAGTACTTTGCTTAAATGCTATCGAGATATAAGCCTTTTGGTTACGTATTGTTTGATGAACTACGAATGAATAGTATGCCACGCTATCTAAGTGGTCAAAAAATGACAAAATATGCTTAACTAGATAAGTTTCAGACGACTTGTAGTTCATCAGAATTGGTTATTATAACGAATAATGCCATGCAACTAAAGATGAATCAGTTCACACTATCTTCACAACAATGTATGACTAGTTCATTTTGTTTATCTATACACTCCAGAATATATAAGTGATGTTAGATGGATTCGATCATTTTTCTAGTGGTTATCACTATTTTACTATTCTAAATAGTGATGTATAATAATGTATAATGAACTTTATATTCTTGATGACTAACTCATTTTTGAGAAAATTGTTCAAAGTTCAATTTAGAATATTATCAAAATGGCACGTATAGTTCCTAGCAAGCTGTCCAAGTTTTTCTGACAAACTGTTAGATTATTTCATATAGAATCAAAAACATGCACAACATTATGTAAAGAAATTTGAATTATGAATAACATAAACGAGGCAATAAAATAAAGAAAATTCTTTTCTTTCTAATCATTAATTAACAGCAACTTGTTAAAGCGAGTGGTTACAGTAATTAATTGAATATTTTATTTGATTTAACTTTGAATTTTTAATAAATCTACATGTGAGAAGAAGAATGATTATTATGATGAAAGTAAAATTATTGTGTCTTGTTATATTAATGTTATAAAACTTATTAATGAAAAAAATACATCTCGTATTAGATGAAAAGTAATTTTAGTATCTTTAGATAACGAGTACTCTTTATCCTTGCAATCGTATCTTTTAATTTCAATGTAAAATTAGATTCGAACTATATAAACGTAGTTATATTCAAACTAATATTGAAAATCAATGTTACTATTAGATTACAGCTATTTTCTTACTTCTATTGTGTTTTGAATGAAACTGATTTGTACTCAATTTTAATGGATAAAAAATTTTTGTTAAAAAGATCAAATCAATTATAAATTTTACGAGCGATATTTGGTGTATTCATCGCCCTTAAAATTATCAGAAAAACTAAAATATTATATCAAAATATGTGCCAAAATAAATAGTTGACTATTTGATCATATAAGGTTCAATTATTTAAACGATGCGTAAGGCAAAGGCGATGGCCATGTTCGAATCTAGCTTTATGTTCTATATTTACAACTTCTAGACCAGTTCGAAATAGTTCATTATGCAAAATTGTAACCCATCAGATGTCACATTCTGGATGTCTTAGTTGTGTCTTTTGGATTTAAAACTATTTCGGACTGATCTTTAGATGACTAAACGTGACTAGTCTTTTTTCTGAAAAAAAAAAACTTGATTTATTGCATCATGATTTGCTTCGTCATGATGAATGTAAAGAACTTAAAGGATTTCGAACTAGTCATATCAGAGATGCTTCGAGCAAACCGATTAGACACGATTGATTGTTATGACTAGAACAAAGACTCGTCTATTTATTCGTCTTTTGCTTTCCTAGTTTGATGAGGATGATAAGTAAGTCACCTAGTATTTCTGTCACGAGCTTCTTTTTTTACAATTTTCTTTTTTTTTCTTTTTCAGATGCCACTTTTTGAACCAACTTAAAATTTTATTTGTCAACAAAGTGAAAAGCTCAACTTTCACATTCTATGACAGCCTCTTTTTTTTCTCTTCATTCTATTAAACCTGTAGTAAATCATAATTTCGATACTTCGAAAAATTGTAAAAGTATTTCTGATTCGAAACATAAAATAAAAATAAAATGAATATCACATGCATCTGAAATGTGACAACTTTATAAGAAACTCAGAAGTCGAGAAGCAATCTTCATATATTTGTATATTAACTATAATCAAATAGTTAATGAAGTCAACATTACACACAGAGAAAGCTTTTAATAATTAAATAAACATATTATATTAAGATGATTGATATAACTTGCAAGTCATAGAAAATTTTTAGATGAAATCGAACGATTACGATGCCAGTTATTGAAGAATTCTCTCACCGATAAAAAATCGTTGTATTTGATTTTGCAGATTGTGTAGACATTTGAGATCAAGCTTGACTCATTACTATAATGGATAAGACTGAAGAAATAGTACTTGCCAATCTAAAATTAGAACCATTCCAGGCGTAAGTTATTTTTCTTTGTAGTAATTTACTTGTTTATTTATATTCTAGAAAAGTCATCCCCAACGAACAAATTTCATCGAGTAAATTTTTCAATCATAATTTTCACAAAAAACAGGTTACTTTCAATCAAAGGTCATAAAACAAAATCGATAGTCATCACTAAAGAACCATCGTTCTCACTGACTACGCATCCAATGCCTAAAAACTTTCCTGAAAGTCTACGTGGAGGCGATGGAGACTGGATTTGCCAAGTATGCATTCAAGCGTGTATTCAAGCATGTATATACAGGTAGGTGTAATATCAGCATAACTCAAAAAAAAAACATTTATTCTGTTCTTTGTAGTTTGTGTTTCACTTTATGTGATGCTCTTCGCTCATGCTGCTGCTATCTATGTAGAGAAAAGAAGACTGTGGAACCTGAACACAAATCCTCTAGAAGAAGATCAAATGATTCGGGTCGTGTTTAATCTGCTAACTTTTCACCATTTCTCAATAAAAAATGAAGAAATCGCCACACTACGATTTATTTCTGTAACTTTGAACTTGTTTCCCTAATTAAATAAAACCGAATTGGCTTCATTCACATATAATTGCCGAAGAGATCAGAGTGTTAACTCGATTTAATTCGACAAAGATGTGATTCTAGTTTCAGGTGAATATATGTTTAAAAAGTTTAGACTAGATATGGGTTCCATCAAATATAAAATTGTGTATTCAGGGAATTTATTGCGATGAACACTGCTTGGTATAGTTATCCCACAAAGGAACTTATACTTAGAAAACCTAAAGCAGACTCCGAAAGTCGGAATGAATGTGAGTATAAGTATCTATCAAAGGTAGTCACTCACATTAAAAATATCAATGACACTAAAAGACTTTGTTTCTGCATTCGTAAAAAAAATTGTTTGTTTAAAACTATTTTTTCAACTCTAACTAGTAAAGAAAAAATATTGCAAATTACAAAGCGTTACTTATGGATGAATTTGGATTTGGGTCTATTCTTCACTAATACACGTCTCAGAGTGTTATCTCTTGTCAAGACTTCTGAGAAATAATTGAAATGAAATAATTTTATATCGAAATTTCGGGCTGCTATTAGTGCAAAATAAAACCATGTAATTATATGTCGCATACACAACAAACCTCGACAGTAACAACTAATAATAATAATATTGCCGTTGATGAAATTATTCAAATGAACTTGTAAGTAGAGCTTGGGAATGATTCATGATGTTTGTATTCTAACCTATGTTCATCAGATGTATACCAGGTGTGTTGGTGTCGTTAAAAAGAAATTGTACACTTTGAAACTCACATTCTAGTTTCAAGTATTCCGAGAGAAGTCATCCATCGAAATAATACTACCGAGTTCTCTAATACATTTTAATCACTCGACTAAAACAAACATATTGAAAAAAGCATATTGAGTGCTTCAAAAGGGTCAAACTGATCATATTAACAGTTTTGATAGAGCAATCTATAATCTTGATCATGTGAAACTTCCAAATCAGATTTTAACATACTCTACTCTTTATTTTTATTTAATAAGTTTTGTAAAATTATTCGAGTTTGCTTCATAATTCACTTTAATTTCAAAATTTTCTAATCAAAATTGATCATTCACCAATTAAAACTAAAACTAAAATTAGATTCCCTTTTTGACTAAGACAGCAATAATGAATGTCCATGTTGTCAGTTTATAAAAGTTACTAAATAGAGTGGGTGTGGATGTGGCTTAAGAGAATAATTACTTCCACATCCAAACACACGCCGCTCCTCACATACCTTTCCGAAAATTATTGGCCCACGTTCGCTAATCAAGTTTTTTCTTCTGCTATCAATTGATACTCACGAAATTTTCGGCATCGACATTCAGTGTTAATTGAGTTGGGATTAAGTGGAAAGCGGCACTCATTTAATGATAAGGGTGGTCTGAATGCAAAGAAATTAACGTCACGGACAAACTACGTAACGGTACATTTGTCAATATCAATTAATACCCGAAGGAAAAGTACCTTAGCAAACGTGAGCTATTCATTTTTAAGAATGACAAAATCGATGCGTCTTTATCATGCGTCAAGTAATATGAAATCTGGAAAAGAGAAATTTAATATCAATGCAGTGCGAACTATCAATAACAAGAGTCATTATATTTAATGCTAGGATTATTGACTTTCTTGGGCTCGAGTATAGCATATAAAAGAAAAGGATAATTGAAGCGAGTGTCTATTTCAATTATACGATAAAGATAGTAATACATCTGAAGCCTCCATAAACTTCCAAGGGGGAAACGGCGGATTTGGATTTTTGGGATTTTGATAATCCCAAAATCCAACATCAATGCCCTGCTGCAAGTATAGAAATTTCGAGCTGAAATTTTTTCCATATGTAGGCTTCGTGATTCTTAAAATATTCTAGAAGTTTCAGCGACAATGGATATTATCTTCTGAAGATTATGCGATCCCAAGAAATACTTATGTTTCACATCTTGGTCAGAGAATCCACTTTTTTTGGACGTTGATTATCTTGAGAAGGAAACATCCGTTTGTATTCAAATTTTTAGGATATCTTAAGGGCCAAAAGCTCTACATATAATGAAAATTTTAGCTCGAGAGTCGTTCTTTTATAAGAGGACATTGCTGGTGGATTTAGAAATTTTCTTGGATTTTCTGAATCTTTTTGGGATTCTTCATGAATTGGCAATTCCAGAAGTTCACCTTTTCTCCTTTGATTGAGAAACAGTTGATAGTTAGTCAATTTCAGAAAAATCTTGAAAAATTTCTCGAAGAACATAGTTGCTGTTCACGGGTGATGACAGTTTTAATCATTCAGATTTTAATGTATATTGTTTAAGGCCCCCCCTCCACCCAAAAAAAGTGAATTTTCGTCAGAGTGATCAAAATTGAGATAAATACAGAGGAAGATAGCTCGCCTTTAGATCTTTCATAAGCGATATAAATTTTTCCTCTGTAACTCTTTTTTTCCGAAAAAAATTTGAAGATTTCGGTCGCCCCTGTTCGAAAAATAAGCTATTTTCAAAAAAAAAACAAAAAATCTTTTTTGTTTTTTCTTCGTTTATAGTTTTTCGAGCTCGTCTCCCGAACTCCTCTTTTAATATTCATTTAATCTATTTACATAATTTTTTATTGTTTGAAAAGCGTGTCAACTTGCAGAGATTGACAGTGCCTGTTTTTTGAATTAAGCTATTCTTGTGTATTCAAAAAGTGAGTACACTACTAAAATCGGTCTGTGTATCGGTCCGGCCATTTACACGATAACTTTCGAAAGGAGAGTCAGATTGCGATGAAATTTTCTACACAGCTTAGTCTTGACAATATCTCGGTCGAGTTCGAAGATGAGAAGGATTCGTCAAGAAATGGCTGAGTTATCGAAAAGATTGTGATTTTTGACCAGACCATCCCTGAGGGGGGGGGGGTACGGGGATTTTTCGAAAAAAAATTTTTTGCTCATAATTATTCACAAAATACATAAATCGACTCAGTTTTTAACGCTGATTCTGAATCTGATATTAGTTTTGAACTGAATTATAGTTTTGTGTACTCGAAAAGTGAGTACACTATAGAATAGTCAGTGTGTCTATCCATCCGGTTGGCTGTTTACATGATAACTTTTGACAGCAGAGTCAGATTGCAATGAAACTTTCTACACAGCTTAGTCTTGACAATATCTTGGTCGATTTCGAAGATGAGATGGACCAGCCGAGCCGTTCCCGAGTTATTGAAAAAATACCCATTTTTCTCTATAGCTTTCTGTAGAAAAAAGGACCCATCGCGACATTTAAGTAAAAGACTTTTCCTATCATAGTCAATTAAAACCCAAACTATTATATGCCATTCGATAGAGAATTTCAAGAGCTACAAAATGATGTATAAAACATAAAGAAACAAGAATGTAGACTCACCTATCACAAGGATAATTAAAGAAAACTAAGTTATATTTTGGTCCACGATCTAATTGATTCACAAGTAGAACTCTACCTTCCAATCACAGTGATGATACTTCGAGGTTTTCAGAGATGGAGAATTCGAATGTGTACTGCACTTCCATCGAAATACTATTGGTTGTGCAGTGACCAATAGAAATCAAGTTATAGAGAAACCGACTTTGGCCCCGAACAGACTGACTAATTCAAAGTGAATTAAGAAACACGATTGGCCTTTTTGCATAGCAACGCGAATTGTATTGGTTAATTCAGTTTTATCGTGTTCAGTCTGTTCGGGGCCTTTGTTAGGGTAAATCAAGGAAAAGAGTTCAAAATTGAGCTGTATTCAGTCCCAACTCCTATTGATTTGCCAACCCGCAATAAAAATCAACATTTTAAACGTTAGGTTTCGCAGTATAGTTTTGATGTTGAGACATTCTAGGATAATTGATTTGTATGATTCACTTTTTGAAGTACACATAACTCTCGGATTCAAATCCGCAGTTTCCGCATTTATTCTTAATGAAAAAAGTTCGAAAATTGTAAGATAAATATGAGACTATTGTTTATATAGATTGAGTTTGTCAATCAAATGTCGATATTTGCATCGATGTACAATTATTTATGTACTCTGTTTTACTTTTTTGTGTTCTCTTCTTATTTTTCTGCCTTTTTTTCGTATGTATCCTATATTTTCATTTTTCGTTCTGTGTTCGTATTCTCTTCTATTTTCAACTTCTCGGCCTTTTTCGTTTTTTTTTCTTTTTCTAAGCTTGTTCGTTTTTGCTTTCATTTTTATGATCGGTTCTTTCTTCTCCCCTCCCTCCTAAAAACAAGTTCTGAAAGTGTTGTATGGTACTCATTACTGTAGACGATTGCATGTTGTGAAATTAAATCTAAATTCGCTGCCGTATAAGCGCTTCTGAGCATAATAATAAATAACAATATTAAAACAAGTTTTTATGTAAGTTGCCTTCAAGGTTATTTCATTTGACATCTTTGAAGAAGCAAAATAAGAAGAGAACAGTGCATCGATCGTTATCTTTATAGTCTTTTCATTCCTTTTCTGTCCTCAGTTTTGAATTTTGCTTCTTTGTTATAGAAAAAGAACCGTATAAATAAGAATCGAGATCAAATAATCGATTAAAATTCTTTACTTTGAGTCATTGTCGATCTAATTTTTGTCCTAGGTTTTCTTGTACGCGACGTATCAATGATATTTTGCAGAAATTTTTCGATCAGATCTATTCTTTAGATTAAAGGTGAATATGTCTATTCCGGTCAATACAGACTCAAGTGAAGCAAACACATATATAACAGCTATCACATGTGATCAAATGAACGATGCTGAAAAATACATCCGAGAATACATACTTGCATGGCTTGATAAAGCAATGAACAATGATAATAGTGCTTTTGATATTAGTCTTGGTCTTATGCATACTGTTCAACAAGTTTTCACGTTTAGTGACGGTCAAAAATGCCTTGACTATTTAAGATCTGCTACCAATAAACGAGCATTTTTGGTGCTATCCTATGCGATAGATGATCAGCTCTTGAACGAATTTCTAGTATTGCCTCATCTTGAATATATATATTTTTTTGGTAGAGAAGCTATATTGAAAAAAGAACATTCGAAACTCGTCGAAATTACAAGTATACATGACTTATATAAACACCTTAACAAAGATGCGCGATCTAGCAATGAGGAAGATCAGGATACTGATTTTGCTTCATTGGAATTAAATTCATCAGTGAAATCAATACAAGAATTAGATTATGCTCGAACATTTATCTTCTATCAATTTATAATAGAAGTTCTACTTCGTCTTCCCAAAACAAATGAAATCAAAGAGCAGTTCATTTGTTTTTGTATGGAAAATACTGACGATAATCCGACCCAAACGAAGATTTTTGAGGAGTTTATCAAGAGTTATAAACCAGATGAAGCGATTGCATTGTATTCTTCAACGTCTTGTCTTCATCGACTGTTGAATCGCACTTGTCGATTGGGCAATTTAAAAGATATGTTTAGACTTGCCTTTTATATGACTGATCTTTACGCTCAATTGAAACAGTTACACCAAGAACAGTTCGATTGGACTCAAGAACGTGTACTTGTCTACAGGGGACGACGGATGCCCCTTGCAGAATTCGAGAAATTGAAAGCAAGTATTGGAGATTTGGTTGTCACAAAATCTTTTTTGTCAACGACGACTGAAAGAGATGTTGCTGTAATGTATTCTGGAAAGGATACATTAGATCCTAATATTGTTCCAGCTATAATACATATGAGAATTGACAAGCAAAAAAATGAAACAAAACCATTTGCTTTCATTCGCTATCATAGTAAAGTAAGAGAAGATGATGAAGTTCTAATATCAATCGGGATAATATTTCGAATTATTGAGGAGAAGTATAAAGTATTTTCATTATTTTAATTTTCTTTAGGCTCAATTGATCTACTTTTTTATTTTCTTCAGAATGGTGTTCATGAGTTTGTATTAGTTAGAAGTGACACCGAAGAGCAACTGGAACACAAAATCAAGGAAGATTTTCGAAGTCAAATTAGTGAAAATGAAACATTTCTCAATGTGGATTCTTCAACAGATATCGTTAAACTTTGCAAAGAAGCCCTAGATGTTTCGACGTCATCTGATGATCATATTACAAAACAACATGAAGGATCAGTTTCATTCAAAATTCTCGAGACAAAGAATACAGGTATTGATTTATTTTCGTTGAGTATTTAAAAGACATCAATATACATTTCAAAAATAAAAGTTAAGTATTTTTAGAATCGTGTTTCATAAGATCGAGATAGAAATCTAAGGTGTTTACTGTTCGAAAGAGCAATCACAATAGCATTCAATCAAGAATATCACATTTTCCTAAAAACTTTTTCGTTCTGAGAGAACTTCCGAAAAAAGTTTAGTTTTCCAGATTCAATTCAGTTTCATTTCTTCTTGTTAACAGCAAATGTTGTAGATCTTTATTTTGTTTCTCTAAAAACTTATTTCAAAACTACTGATCTGCCTTGTAATTTGAAATGGATGCTATTCCCGAATGGCACGTATAAAGTTGTAGGCGTGCATCGGATGTCAGTGGAGATACAGACAGGAATGCGTGAGTCTGGATGTCATGTTAGTGTATCCTCCTTATACACATCCACATTCATGCAGATTACATACGCATCATTCATTTTGAAAAAATCGTTAACTATAGTGTCTTTTCCATTGAAAGTGTTGGTTTGTTGTTTAGAATCGCGTTCAGTCATCACAACTCCACTTACACGGACTATAAGACTATCAAAGCAGGCATTTAGGAAACTCTACAATGAAATCTTAGAACTGAAGTGTAAATTTAACAGTATCTTTATCATTGATGTCAATCCCTTCTCTGATGATAATGATCTAGATGATAGCTCAAAGATGGCATCTTCATCTTCATCAAATTGCATTATCATTGAAGGTCGTGTTCTGCCAACAGTGGAACCTTTTAGTCTACGTTCGTTTCGTATTAGAATCACAATAGTCGAACGATATCCCTTCGAGCCTCCAAAATTAATATTATTAGATCGTATCTACCATCCAAACGTCGACGACACTGGTCGTATCTGTCTTGATTTACTGGATCCATATGAGTCCTATAAAGAATTAGTGTCACTGGCTGATATCATAAACGGTGTAGAGCGGTTACTGAGCAATCCTGATCCGAGTCATGTTATCAACATTGCAGCCGACTTACAATACAGGAAAAACCGTGATGAATTCAATCGGAAGGCATTAGCGTTCGTTCTACAGTATGGTCAACCACGCACATAGTATTGTCTCTATATCTGCAGAATTCCAGACACGCTTATAAACATCGTTTTCTCAGCACATGTATTCACAGCTTTCGTCAAGATAATCCAACAAGGATGAGGATGTGGAAAAAAATGCACTCCCGTCAGCACACGCACTTAGACTTAAACTTACACTCATATCCTGTTTTTTGTTCCTCTTCATTTTAATCGTTTATTAACTGATTGTTTTTTATTTGTAGAGATCGAAAGACGAAAATTGATTCCGTTCTTCGTAAAAGATGTTTATGTTTAAGTATTTTTTTTTTGATTGCAGATAATTGACATAGAATTTCCATTATGCATAGAGTCATTTAACCTGATTATTCTTGAAGACTTATGTCATAATAATCTATGTAAAGAAAATCATTCTTTTATCATTTCCTTCTTAAATTTCGTAGTAGTTCGAATACTTTTGAACCATAGATCTTTATTTTTGAACATCAAAATACATCTTTTATCGATTGATTTCTTATTTACAAATTAACCCTCGTAGTACAATCCAAAGTCATTTTTGACTCCACTCTCTAAAAATTTAAAAATATGTTAGAACTATTTTGCTGTTCCCAGTTTTTAAAAGCAACTAGTATTCCTTACGAATAGATATATATTGTTGAATCTAAAAAGGAATACAGGGTGTGGGTACTCTTTCTCCAACACCCACATCCCATATCTATACATGTATTATTATTATTAACGAAAGAATAAATTGTTAATCTTCTTCTGATACTAAATGATAGAGTGTTGAAGAAGAATCTTTCAAATACCATTCTTCAACAGGTAATCCATCTAAACGTTTTAGTATATTCCAGACAAGCCGTATCCATATTAAACCAAGTATAAAACAAACTCCTACTTCAATGAAACATGCATAAGATTTAGGCAACCAATTTGCAATATATAATCCCAATGTTGATGATGAGTTGTAACCTAAACTGGACAGTGTTGCAAATAGTGTCATATATGTTCCAGCGATACGTGGATCACTGATTCGTGCATAGAACCAAACGTACGAGGATATCTTTTGAAAAGATAAAACATTCACTCAGACAAAGTAATATGATCAGAATGGGATAAAAATATAATACATGAATAATTCGTGGTGTGTAGAATATATAAATATCCAACATAAGAGAACCAATTGAATGTAGAATATATCCTCTAGAAAAGGGTGTGGGTGTGGTTGTGGGTGCGTGTGGATGTGCGTGTGAGGGTGGTGTGAGTGTGGGTGGTTATGTGGTTATTGCTGTGTCGTTAATACACCTATACTCACAGTCACACCCGCACCCACACACCCATACCCACACACCCAGGACGGTTTTCCTACAAAAAGTAATTGCAACATGAGCATGTCATTATTAATCTCTCTCCTTCTCTGTAGTCTTACTATCAATATATCTCAAGGGAAGAGAAAAAGCATTGAAATATGTATGATGGAGTCACTTTTTCTTTTCTTTTTGTATATGCAGTATTTCGTATTTACCCGTGGGGAAAGAGAATGGAAAAATGCTCTTGAATGGACTAGATGAATGCATCCAATAGTGATGATGATGTTTGTATTGAACTGAACAATAAAGCAACATTTCGTAGAAACACAGCGAAAAAAGTGAAGTTTTGTCTAATTGTCTCAAAAAATCAGGTAGAAGCTCACGGAAAAAAATGTCTATGTCTTCTGAACGATACGGGTGAAAACTCCAGGCCTTGGACAGTTTTGAAAGTCTTCAATTGACGCTTCTAATGTACTCCTGATGATTCAACGCGATACATAGATTTCCAGAACAGCTCAATTCAAAAACCTTAAAAGAAAACTTGCCAAAAATATCTGCAGTATCCGATTAGATGTCGTTTGAGTCTCTCTTTCTAACGGTAAAAATCGCAGATCTTTATGTTGTTTCTATGGAAAATTTTTCGAAAAACACTCACAACGTTTCTTTTTTTGAAACGAATATTAACCCTAGTACGCCTGTGCTTTTTTACGCACTACAGTAGCAATATATGCTTCTATAAAATTATTTTCTCTATTCTAAGGCCACTATCCTGACAAAAGGGTGGGTGTGGGTGTGGGTGGGTGTGAGGTGTGTTTGTGGGTGTGTTTGTGGGTGTGGGTGTGGATGTGGGTGTGGGTGTGGATGTGGGTGTGGATGTGGGTGTGGGTGTGGATGTGGGTGTGAGTGTATGTATGTTCTCATCACACATCCACACCCACACCCACACACCCACATCCTGTTCTCGTACAGTTAATTGACGAAAATTTAACTGTTGAATAGTCATCGATAGTGAAAAAATGATTGGCTCGCATCTACCAAGATGACATATTTTCAAACGAGAAAATTCACCACGAAATATGAGTTGTGTTAATTTAGGTGAAGTAGCTGGTAAAACTAATGATTGCAATCGAGAATAAATATTAGAACAAATAATTTTTTCAATTTCATTAGAATAATAAGGAAACCATCCGTCATCCTATGTCGGATAAATTTCAGATAAACGATTACTACCGTTTATAGGATGAGATTGACAATTACAATGCATATATCGTCTATGAAACTTGACGAGAATTTTATTAAATGAGGAGAAGAAAGAAAGAACAGAAGGATCTAAATGTTCGTGCATTACAAGGACCAAGTTGGGTAATGATTTGAGAATTAAATTAAGACGATTATTTAATTGAGAGAATGACAAATAAATCTCAGCAGCCGTAAAATAAACAAATATTTCCATTAAAAATTCCACAGGTAAATCTTCTAATCGAGTAATTATTGAATAATCCATCTATCTCTCTCTCTGCAATTCTTATATCATTACAAAACAAACTGAACACTGAGGTTGCTTTTATAGTTCACAGTAATCATTATGTCTTTATTCCACCCAAATTCACCAATCCGATCAAAGCGCTGACAAGACGTTCAGTTAAGATGAATGTAAACAAGCAATTTGTCTGCATAAGTGCATTTAATCTCTATTTTCCATCATTGTGTACCCTATGTCAATGTGCTAAATCTTTTTACTGAGACCTTTATAGGCAAAACTTGAACATTAAATTATTTATGATATACTGATTTGACGATCTCTAAATCGGCTTTGATGACATTAAGATTTTAATCGATTTCGAATGTAAATCTGATTACAAATTAAATAATTGAATTATTTTCGAAAACAGTAATTTGCATCAAAAAATTTAACTAGATTATTTAGAATAAAAAAAAAATATCGTCATTTTTGCATGAATATTTCTCACTGGTCAGTTGTTAAATAAAATAATTTTTCAATTGATCGATATCTGTAAATGAATTTCTCTCTCGATAGCGTGAATAGTAACATGATCAAACGAGATCGTTTTCAATTTACATGTCGATCAAATCAACAACAGAAACACATATATTACCTTAAGTATTCCCTTTTTAGTATCGCAAATGTTCGACTTAGATAATTGTTGATGATTAATTGGAGTACAAATTATTTTTGGTACAGTTGTTATTGGAATCTGATGAAAATTAATACAAATGAAAAATATTTCCGAGACTTAATTCTTTTGTGGGTTTTATTTCAAAATGATTTTTAACTTTTTGAAAAAGAAAATCTCCGACAAAACGCTTGAAAAAACAACTGTACATGCGACATCTGTGAAATACGTAAAAAAAAACCTATTGAGAAATATTAAGAACGATGTTCATTCAAGAGAGCTGGATATACCGTCAAAACAGGGAAATTATTCAGTTTCAAGCAGAAATGATTTATCTCCAACAAAGTCAACGAGAAATACTTTTTTAAAATAACGATAGCCATGTTTCTTGAATCCGTTTATACCAGAAGAAATAAATTATTCTTTCTTTCGATTTCTTCTTGATATATATTACTTTATGTAGATTGAAGCATTCCTTCCTAAACAGGAGCCATTTCCACTTCGACTGATTCGATTGTCCATTGCTGTGTTGGTAACCACGCATTGAAGGTGTGGATGTAGCTTGAAAATAGAATACCCACACCCACACCCATCAAAAGAATGCATTTCAATTTCGAATATCTATTTACATTCAAACTAAAGTAAGGAATTAAATTGATCAAGAGGTTAAAAATCTGTTAGATATCCAGATTCGGGATCGATTTGTTGATGATATTCTAAATGAAATTCTTCTACTTCAGGCAAATAATCCGAAATTAATCCTTCCCATCGATCACCATCAAGATAACCTTTATCTTCAAAGAAAGTAATAACACGTAAAACTTTCAAGTTACATTTCATTTCTATAATAAACATCTCAAATTCATCAAACTTAAATAAAAAAGTTCAAGTGTATAAGATATTAAAGTACAATTATGATTAATAACAAAATATTCAATAGTACGGAATTGTTCATCGGTAGCAATTGCCAATAGGACAGATATGAAGAATCTATCCGCTGAACATTTAATATATTTCAATTTAGGAAAAGCAAAAATTAGTTGATAAACTTCACTTAAGTCACTTAACACCCATTCCATATCGATTGTTAATGAGGAGAGTGACTCAAGACGATCAAATGACGAATCAATTGAAAACGACGAGCAAAATTCATTTTTCTGTAATGATAACCATATATGAAATAAAACTATTTGATGTTATTATTAATTAAGTAAAAGTTGTTTATAAATATTCGTATATAGTTCATTAGTTGTTGAAATCGATGATTAAGATTTGAAAATACTTTAAATATTTTACAAGCATCAAGATATTCAAATACCTCATAGATAAACTCATTCGATAAAATTTTAATCCAACTTATCGACATATTAAAAATGAATACAAACATATGATCTAGAAGAAAGAATGAAAAATCTAATAAGGAACATTTTTTGAATGTGAAGTTATAAAAGTTTTTATTAAACAATTTCAAACAAGAGTAATTACAACACATGATCTACTAATTATTTCCATTGTAGATAAATTTTATCCATAACGTGTTTAATCGTAAAATCAAAACGTAAGTTTTTATCACCAATCATTTTCTCTAATTTTTCAATCATTTCATCATGTGCTTCTGGAATAGAAAAACATAATAATCGAAGTAAAGAATTGGATACATTCTTAATTTCTGTCAAAATAAGTTTTGTTAATAATTGAGCATACATATAATTAATACATTTGATTTGAAGATGATTAATACGAGAACAAATTAAAGTTAACATATAAACTTCATTCATGTCTTTCATATTATCAAAACAAATTTTTTTAATTTGATTTTTAGGTAATAGAATATAAAGAAATTCAATTTCATCATCTGATAAATTTCCTTGTTGTAAAACTGATAAAGAATAAATTTTTAATGTAGTAACTCCAGGTAATAAACGTAAAATTTCCATTAATTTATCGGTAAAGATTTTTTTATGAATTTCTAAATGATAAATTTGTGTTAGAGTTAAAACATGATTAATATAATCATGTATGAACATTGTCTTCGTCCATCGTTCAGGACATACTTCATCTAGACTAAGTCGAATAGATTTAGATAATTGATCAGAAGAATTAATCATGTTATGTTCTGTATCATATTCATACCATCTTTTTCTAAAACAAAAAAAAAAAATAAATTATTCAATATAAAAACTTCTTTTTTTGATATACTGATATGGACGGATTGAATAAATGATATTTTCATCTTCAACTTCAATTTCTAATATCCATCCTCGTTGAAGCCAAAATGATGAAACAAATTGATCACGTTGTCCAAAATACATTGGAGTTTGATAATTTTCTTCAAAATATGCACTATATTTAAAATAAAATTTTTCTAATTGAGGTAATTTTGTTAAAATAAAATTTTCCCATCGATTAGCATCAAGATAAGCAATATCTTCAAATATTGTTGTCAATGATAAAACTTTTATTTTTGAATTTAATTTACTAATGAATATTTCAAATACATTAAATGACATTTTTCTATATATATGAATAGAAAGATGTATTAAATTTGGTAATATCATTGGTTTAATACTTTTAATATTTACTTTTCGATTTGTAAGACTTAAAAATTTTAAATGATGAAGATTAGGAGTATAAGATGTTATAGCAGAAAGTTCATCGAAAGCACAAGGATGTTCCATAATAAGATGTTCGATAGAACTTATTTGTTCATTAATAACAATTGGTAATGAAATAGTTATATCATCACTGGATTCCATTGCTCTAAAGTTTATATATTTTAATTTTGGTAAGTTGAAAATTAATCGATAGATATTACCAAGATCTTTTATATTAGACCATATTTCGATTGTTAATAAGAAAAGACGAGATAAACAAGTTAATGTTGGAAGAAGTGAAATTAATACATCTGATTTAATTCCATAAAAAACAAGAGATTCAAGACAATTAAATGATGAATCAATAGTAACTGTTGAGATAATTTGATTAGTATTTTCTGATGTCCATAAATGAATTGAAAATATTTGACCTTTGTTGAGATGTAAAATTTGTTGGTAATTATTCATAAATATTTTTTCTGATTTTGAATCATCAAGTTTTAGTTTTAATAGAAGTGATGAAGAATTAATTAATTTTTGAAAACGATAATTAAGATTTGAAAAAGCATAATAGATTTTACAAGCATCAAGATATTCGAATATTTCATAAAACAATTCATTAGATAAATCTTCAATTGAACTTATTGACATTTTAGATAAAAATTTAACTTTATTTTGAATGTAGATAATAAAAATGAAATGTTATTGGAATAAGTCAATGTAGAACGAATGATCTAGAAAAAAAAGAATGAAATACATGCACATGTATGTTTTTCGTTATTCTTTGTTAACAACAGAGAATGATTATTTTTCTTTTCTCTAAAGAATATATCTGATGAATCATGTCCACTTTTCTTGTTCATCTTAAATAATAAATAGGATATGAATTAATTGTTATCCTAATTAAGTTCTTATCAATAAAAATATGATTCTTTTCTATCATTATCAAGTTGAATTGATATATGACAAAAAAAATTGTATACAGAAAAAGAATAAATAATTTTTAATTTTATTAAAAAGTTTTATACAAGAACAAACATAAAAGTCATTTCCATTGCAAATAAATATTTTCTATTATACGTTTAATTGCATAATCGATTAGTGAATTTTTCCAAATTAATCATTTTAGTTAATTTTTCATTACAACAAGAAAACACAATAATCAAAGTTGACAATTCGATTTTGTCACTGATCTTTGTTAAAATAACTCGTAGAAATAATTCAATATCCATATTATTGAAAAAATCTACTTCGAGATATATCATATGAGGACACAAACCAATTAAAAAATAAACTGTGATAATGACATAGAAGAAATTTGTAATGAATCAAGTTCTGGTAATAAATATAATATGTACCATTAAAGAGTTTGCTACGAATTTTCAAATGATAAATCGGTACTACAGCTAAAATATAAGGAATTGTTTCGCTTAACAAATCAAAAAACATTGTCAGTCGAAGAACTCGTAAGAGCAATTCGTATAGATTTAGAAAGTTCATTATGTTGTGTATTATCTTCATACCATCGTTTTCTAAACAACAAAAGATAAATTCTTCAATGTAAAAAAAATTCTGTTTTATATATACTCATATAGCTCGATTAAATATATAATGCGATCATAATCAATTTCACTTTCTAATACCCATTTTCATCCAATCCAAAATGATGATGCAAATTGATTTGATTTTCCGAGATACGTTGGAGTTTCATCATCAGTGTTAATAAATACATTATATATTAAATAAAATTTCTTTAATTGAGGTAAATATTTCGAAATTAATTCCTCCCAACGATCAACATTAAGATAAGTCATATCATCCGATAGACTAGTTATTTAATAATTGTGGTCGTGGAGAAGTACCTCGTTTAATATTTGCTGCAGCTGGCCAAAAATATGAAGATATTCATTATGAAGATGATGAATGGTTATTACATAAATCTGAAATGCCTATGCTTGAAGTTGATAGTACAAAATTACCACAATCAAAAGTTATTGCTCGTTTTCTTGCTAATTCGATGAACAAGATGATGCTAAAAGAGAAGAACTTTCTAAGTATTTACAAAATCTCGATGTTTTACTTAAAGAATTTGATAATGGTGGTTATCATTCTTCGTTGGTAATCATTTAACATGGACAGATTTATATTTTTATAACTTTTCCGAGACTATTCTTGGAATTAATGAAAATTGTTTAGATAGTTATCCATTATTAAAACAAAATCGTGCAGAAGTTGAAAAACAACCAAAAATTGCAGACTATCTTAAAAATCGATCTAAAACATCAATTTAAACAAACATTATTGATGAATATTCACAGATGATGTTTTCTGGTTCGTTTGATTGAACATTTGGCACAAATACTTTATCAAATGTATGAAACGCCATACTTGCTCGATTATAACTTTTTTTTCTCACATAATTGACAAATAAAATGATTAGCACATTGAAGACATTTCTATATAATCAAGGAAGGTGGAATTTGTACAACACACGATGTGCATATAGTCGGCATTGTGTAGAAAAACAAAAGTATCGATTTAGTTTGATTACCTATACTTTTTATATGCAATATAGATAATGTGTTTTGTGTTCACTGAAGTGAAGCAGTAGGAAGAAAACCAAGAGACAGATTTGTCAAGAGAAAAAAAAAACGTTTTTACAGAAGTGAGATATAGTAATGTTTTTTTACGATAGAACATTACTGTCAGCAGTGTCGAAATTTATTACAAATATTTGTTTAATTAAGTTCAGGAGATTTGAACCATTTTCTTAACTTATAGTTATGTTTTGTAATGGGCAACATTAGCATATATATAATAAAT
>CAJNOP010000794.1:0-38769 GCA_905250075.1 Rotaria sp. Silwood1
AATGATGTGCTTTACTATCTCCAATGTTGTTATTATAGAGATAAAGCATAGGAATAGTCCAAGTAAAAAAGTGACAATGAACATAGGTTTCAATCGATTAAAACCATTTTACTTATCTTTTTATCTCATTTTTGTATGTGTTCTGTCGAACAAGACCTACAATTGTCGATTTGTAGTTTTCAAATATGTTTGAGCAATATTCGATGAATTTAATTAAATTCATTATTTGTGATGGTGCATGTTAAAATATCTCAATAGTGTCTTTCTATATAAATACTAGTCAAAAATAAAAACTCAAAAAGCGATAGTTAAATAAAATTTTTGAAGTTGATGAATATAATAATATCTCTATAATTCTATATAAAAATCATTTTATTTTAATAAAATTCGTTTACTGTGCACCTTTTCTACATGTCAAGTTCATTCTCAACATTGAGCAAAAATATTCTTCAATGTGATGTCCCCATTACTGAAATTCACTATGAATTATTTATCAAGTGTTTCAATGAAGAGTGTATGAAAATAGTTTTAACAAATAATTATCGACTGTAAAGTTTTAGTGGAAAGAAAAAATGAATAATAGTAGATATAATACATACATTACCTTTTAATATACGATTTTCTTTATTCACTTCTATATCTTATGGAAAAAGAGAAAAAATTATTGACGTCTTATATAGAAGACATGAAAATATTAAAATTCGCTCAAGAATGGAACATGGAATTAAAATCACATAGATGATCGAGGTTGAGTTAAAAAGTTAAAATCAAAATAATTTTTTTTTTGATAAAAGATTTTTAATATAAAAACAAGTTTTAGAATATATTTGACTTGAAATAATATATGTTTATTGTTAGACAACATAGTTGACAATAAAGGATTAAATTAACTTCAATGATTTATTCTTTCTATGAAGAACTGCTATTTTGATATATCAATCTAGGAAAAGTAAAATATTTTGTGTCTTCAAAGTTTGACCTAATTTTAATTTCAAATAAATTTACGAACAAACCTTTTCAATACTTTATATTCTCCGGATTTGATTTTAAAAATTTTGAAAAACATCAAAACTGAGAAAAGTAACATGAGTATGAAATATTTGGTGATAAACTACTGTTAAGTCATACATCTATTGATTAAAACTACATCGAATATTCCTACACTTTCGACACAATACATTGTTCATATTTGATCGGAATCTATAGGATAAAAATCTGTCAAATTCAGCCAAGTCTTTTCTAGAATATTCTTGCAAATCTCAATTGTGATTTCAAAATACTTACAAGTCAAATAATAATAGCTCATCGAAAATTTGATATTTGCATTCTATTGACTTTCTCTTTTAGAATAATTAACACAGTTCAGATGCATTTTTCAATGTTGATAGAATAAAATTTTGAGAAACAGTGTTCTTCTTAACCTTCTACTTTATTTGTACAGATTGAACTGCTGATGATCAACAATTTTATATGAATGTATAAGATAGATTAAGAATCTATATTTAGAAAAGCTGTTAAAAATGTTGCTTACTTTACAGATTTTTAACTTATTGGCTAGATCTTGTGCTCCATTGTCTCCGATTTCATTAGAACTAATATCCAAATAAGTTAATTTCTTTAATAGATAGTTTAAAGAAGATTAAAAGAATTGCATTCGAACGATATTTATAATAATGTACATTACATTCTTATGTATTAGGTCAATTCTTAAGTGTCGAAAAATGAACAGCAGCTTTAAGTATATTGTACATAGACGATAACTAATATCGATGGCAAAATATCCTAGACATGGATATTTTTCGATTATCTCGAGAGCGAAAAAAGTGGATTGAATTAAAGTCCTGTTAAATTACAGTAACTATAAAATAGTCAAGCTAGTCAGTATTCGTTGTAGATTTTGACCAGAAATTTTCGAATAAAATTTTCTGATTAACTATAAATTTCAGTTGATTAGATCTAAAATGCACTAATTTTGGAATAGTTCGCTGTATTGAATTGATTGGTAAAGTTTATTTTTTGTTTTGAAACAGTTTCACATCAAAAGAATAAAAATTAAAGAATATAAAAAAAAAACTCTACACCATTGAAAGCTTAGAATAGACTGAATTAGACAAATCATAATCTGACAGGCTTAGAACGTATTCAAACTGGAAACAATCAACTCAATACAGTGAATTACTCCAAAATCAATGCATTTTTCTTTTGGAATAAATTTTTTCATTCTCGAGACAATTGAAAAAATATTCATGTTTAGGATATTTTCCTGCCGATAGTAAGTAGATTATTTTGAAAGAAATATTTAGCTAATAGAGTCAACATTAAAAATAGAATATTTAGTACTATATCTGGGTGTGGGTGTGGGTGTGAGTGTTAATTTTTAATTCTATAATATCAACACTCAGTCACACTCTCACACCCACACCCACACCCACACCCTGTTGATGTTGATGATGAACCTTTAGATAATGGAGTTTTTACTCAAAAACCATTATCACAACAACAAGAAACTAATTATAAACAATCAAAGAGGTTCTGAATTATTTAAAAAATATATTGTAATTGCACATAAAAGAGCTCAATTAGAAATTGAAAGAGAAGTGCATAAAAAAAAAACAACAAAAAGAAAAGGCTTATTACAACTTACCAAGAGATTCTGATGAAGTCAAGTTATAACTTGACAGAAACTAGTCAATAAACTCTACAAAAAAGAAAAATAACAAGAAAAATCTTATAAATTTTTATTTTGTTGCAATTATCTCGAGAGAGTGTATAAGTAAAAGATAGATTATTTCTTCATAGAAATAGTCAATTACTCTTTTTTTCTTTTTGAAAAAACATATTTTGAGTGACATCTTTGTCTGGAATAATTTACGGAAGAAAATCAAGGGTGTACAGATGATTGCATGTTTGATGCAGATAAAGCATATTGTCATAGACGATGAGATTCACGTGAAATAAACCGTGACGCATGAAACACTCAATCAATTAAAAGAGAAATTTCTGAAAAATGATAGAAAAAACTTGTTGTACATTGATCGTATGCATGTGATTATTTTGCACGTATTGTGATGCATATTTTTCGTATTAGTATCATATGTCTACATAGAAGACGAACCAAAGAACAAGCAAAAGAAAAATATTGTACTACTCAAGAATTAACTGGCAGAGTTTTGTATACACTGTGATAGCTATAGTTCTTTTTGCTATTCAATGGTTATCATATTTCTGTATGAACGAAGAATAAAACACTGGAGGAAAAAAAGATTAAACTCTCATTCGAAAATAAAAGAATATGATATCACAATATCCCAATCCTTTTGTTTGCACATATTTTATTAGTCAGTAGTTATTTTGGACAGAAATACCTTCTTACTGCATGAATGATAAATGGGAGAAAAGGTAACACATTTGATAAAGTCCCAATAAAAACAAGTAACGTAGGAAAAGTAATATCGTCATTTTTCATGATACGGTTGAACGCACGAGGGGAAAGAATGAATTTTTTTCAGTATATATACGTGTGATTATGCTTTAGTTTAAGCACATAACAACGTCGCTACTCAAATAGTATTCTCGTCGTGACTAAACAATATTCTCAACAAATATTATAAGCAAATGTACAGGGTGTAAAAAAACCATTACGCCCCCCCTTCCAAACCTAAAGACCAAATAGTACCCCCAACAATTTTATACCAAATGAAAGCCCGCAAAAAGTTACGTCTAGTGGTATAGTCAGAACAAATATAGTTTGTAATATTATAACGATTCTAGGCTCAATACATCATTTTCACTTATATATCACAATCTCGAGTACGTCAAAAGCCGTTGTGCTCAACAGTAACTTAAGTTGTGAATCATTAATTATTCAGTTTATTGATAATATTGAATACTAAAAAATGCTTTTTCGAAAGTTTCAGAACTTCGTATGACCCCCATCAGCAGCCTTGAGAGCATCAAATCTTTTTCGCATCGAGCATAACAAGTCAATAAAAAGATCTGTATCATTTTCAAGATCTTTGAGCGTATTCTCCAAATTCGTTTTCAGTGCATCGTAATTGTATCTGCTACGACGATCTTCATTTGCCATTAGTTCCTCAACTTTATCTTTAATAATTGCACCAATATTTTCTGCAGGATTCATGTCAGGACTATTGCCTGGCCAAATTGAATTTCCCCAGAAATTCACATTCTCATCTTCTAAAAGATGTTGTGTTGCATTCGCTTTCATACAAGGTGCCTTGTCGTGAAGAAATATCATTTCGTTCGTATCGAGAACATTGGACGAATCACGAAGAAATGGGATCACCTGTTGTCGAAGGATAGTGTCACGAAAATAAGCGCCATCCCAAGACTGTCCATGTTCTTTTAGCATCCAAAGTAGTTTTTTTGCAGTAAACATGACGAAAACCCCAATACATGTTGCATTGTAAACCATCTCTCGGTATCTTTCATCATCACTGATGTCTTCAATACTTCTTGCCCAAATTCGATCATTTTGATGGTTTGGTTTTCTTACAACATAAATGTAACATTCATCCGAAGGTGCAACATGTAGAAAATCTTCTTCAGTCCAATCAGTAAGAAAATTTGCTAGCCACTTGCGATCTTCGATATGTGTATTTGTCTTCAGTGGCTTGGCAATCACATGGAAAGCTTTTAATCCTTGCCGATGGCGTTCATTGTAAATAGTCATGTGACTCACCCGCTGTTTTGTTTTCTCTAAAATCTCTCTTGCAACTTTTCGACAGCTACTGCTTTTGACACCACTTTCAGAAGAGATAATGTTTCTGCTCTCCTGATTAAGCACCTGGGGTCGACCACTGCCAAATTGTGTATAACATTCTTCGATAGATTTATTCCAATTTCGTCGTACCCAATCTTCACTGCGACGTAGCTTCTCGGAAATCCAAGGGCGAGTAATAATTGAGTCTCCTGTTCTTGCAATCAGTTCGTCACGTATTTCACGATATGTGACACATCGAATTCTGTCAACGAATCGTTGCTCTTCCGAATCATGAAGCAGATTAGCCATTTTGGTTTTTCAATTAATGTACCATAGAATTTTTTATTAACTAATCAGCAAATTGTTCAACGTCTAACGTGAATAAAAATTACTTGCGCGGACAACAGATACTCAGAAAGAAAATCAATGAAAAAAGTTGAAAATATTTCGACACTCAACCATTTTCTTTTCTGTATTCTCTTCTTATCTGTTCGTGCATAAATGTGCACATAACTTTCTTTTTTTCTGTTCCTTCTTCTCGTTATCAGTCATCAATAGTAAGGCTTTTGATAATTCACACTAAACATTACTCAACTCGCTCACGTGCTTTGTGATACTCAAATATAACATTAGAAAACGAAAATTTGGCAAAATACGTGACATATTGGTCTACGATATCGTACATTTAATAAAAACTTGGAGCCATGAAAACTACGATCTATTAATACGTAATTCGAAAGTGAAGAAAGATAACTTGTATCATTTCAATTGATATGAGACTGTGATACATAAGTGAAAATGATGTATTGAGCCTAGAATCGTTATAATATTACAAACTATATTTGTTCTGACTATACCACTAGACGTAACTTTTTGCGGGCTTTCATTTGGTATAAAATTGTTGGGGGTACTATTTGGTCTTTAGGTTTGGAAGGGGGGGGGGGGGGGGGTAATGGTTTTTTTAGCCCCTGTATGTATATGTAAAATTGTAATTTCTTTGGATATTTTTAGTACTAATTGTAGATGAGACATTTGCACGTAAGAGTAATGTTAAAAATGTATCAAGATTCTCTACGAAATAAATAGTAGAGATTAGCTATTGTAAAGTCAATCTTCGTCTTACAAATAATCTATAGTTACCACTGTCCATCTAATCTGTTATTTCTACATTACAAATAAAATCATTATATTTACACTTATAAAGAATAGATAAATGAATTCTTTATCTTGAAAGATAAAGATAAAATAAGGAAAAAAAGTAGTGTTTTTAAAACAAGATATAATGCCATGGAGAGGAAGTTCTTAAAATACAGGAATTGAGTGCTGATTATTTTGTTCTACTTTATTACGACTTAGATTTTAAGAAAAATTTTAAATCGTTGTTATACTCATATTCTTTATAGTTCGGTAACACTAAGTATCCTAACTACGAACATCGTCATTGTCGTCATTACTCAAATGCGAATTAAGTTCGTCAAAAGCTACTTCATTTGATGCGGAAAATTTTTCTTTATCAAAATTCAGAATAACATATTAGATATTCAAGTTTATTTTCTTGATCAATGCCAAATATCTCTTCAATAGCATAGAATTGTTATAAATAATAATTTTTCAAGTTTTAACTTTTAGTACACTAGGATAGGATTAGAAAACTAGTTCAGAGCATAATTACAAAAGAATTGAGATGGTAGATTGTCACAGATGGAAATATCTGACACAGTTGGGTATTTCAGATAAATTTGAGTTAAGAGAGAGGAAGTTCTGAAAATCCAATAAGCATGAGATGCGAAGAGGATGGAAATTTCAGAATTATTCATCCATATATTAATTTATATATCTTAGATTGAAGAACTAGAGCATATAGATGATGTCTCAACATTTATTCATTCATAGATATAAGATACCGAAGAAGCAAAACCAGTTTTCTCATATAATCTGCCTGTTATGAAAAAGATGTTCATTACCGATAACTAAGAAATTGTCAATTTGTTTTTTTTCTCTGAATTTGAGACCTTTTTGTTTCATATTTAACACATTCACCACGATGTAGCCCACCGGTGGGCTACGCTTTATTTTAGCGAGAATCTGTATAGAAAAGCATATTCTTTTGATTTTTTCTGAAGCAGGAGGTTAAATATAAGGAGTCAACTGTGCTGCCTTTAGTGCTTTATTTGAATTCTTTACTCCATAGCATAATGCTTATCATTAAAACACTCAAGACAAAAAAATTTCCCACAGTCAGAACAGAAAGTTTTCACTTTCTTTGCTGCCGTACGGCTCGCTTCTCTTGACTGTTGAGCCCTTCGCTTCGCATAGTCGCCAGTGCATCGTCTGCCGACATTGCGGGTAGATCCTTCTTTTTCTTCGAGCTTGTGATCAGCGAGTTTGCGCTTTGAATGACTTGCTGATTGTTGTCTTGGATCAGGCTTCAACTTTTCCATTGGCATGCCAAGCAGTAAAGACTGGACAAGACTTTCACGAAACTGCAGAATGGTCACTTTGCTTTCGGTGTAGCTTTCCTTATATATCAAATAGCTATTTACCAGTGCCGTCCCGAAAACCAATTCAAATGCTACCTTGCGGCACCATTTTATGGATTTCCTGAGACATGTGTAATATGTTGATAGTTGATCAGATAAATCAGTACCTTGTCTTCCTTCATTGTAATCTAATACAGCTTGGGGCTTCATGATCCGCTCATTTTGAAAATTTGTTTTTCCACTGTCTACTACACTTGCTGAATGTGACGGTCTTGTGGATATCATTAAGACATCGTTTTTGTCTTTCCACCTGATTAATTTAATTCCATCTTGACTCTGAAGTCGATAAACTTCTCCACGACTAAGATTGTCTTCAAGAACTTTAGTTCCTGATCGAACACGATTGCTTCGTTATGTTTCAATGAGATACGTATCATGTTCCAACAAATATTTTGCAAGAGAGATACTGGTAAAGAAATTGTCAGCTACGACGGTTCGATAACATCCATCAAGACCATCTAATAGTTTCATTACTATTACTTGAGCATGTCCGACACCTGCCATCGATTCTTGCTCACCAGTATAAATTACGTAATTCCAAGTGCATCCATTGGTAGCTGCTAATTTGTACATCTTTATACCGTACTTGTGCGCTTTACCCGGTATATACTGCCTGAATAAAAGTCTGCCTCGCCATGGTATCATACTTTCGTCAATACTAATAACTGAGCCAGGCATATATACTGATGAAAATCTCTCTTTCAGTAAATCTGAGAGTGGTTTCAACTTGAAAAGCGTGTCTTGTTTCGAATTCCTATTATTGTTGTTCGAAAAATGCCAAAACTTGAGGAGTAATTCAAACCTCTCTCTCGGCATAGCGCTTCGAATAATCTCCAACCCATACAACTGACTACTGCTCCAGTAGTGGTTCAGCTGCGACATTTGTACTAACCCCATCTCGATAATAATCCCAAAAAACTTGAGCATTTCTTCATGAGTGGTTGGTTTCCATTGACGATATTTGGACCGTCTGCTAATCTCATGGGCTTCCAAGTATTGTTCGCCATATCGATTAGTTTCGCGAACCATAAGATCGATAATTTCGTCTGTGATGAAATGTCGATAGCAAACGATAGGATTGACCATATGATCCTCCGGAGCAGAAGTTACTTCTTCGACGAGTCCATGATCTTCCATAAATTCTTCATCGGATTCCGATTCTATTTCTTTCCAGACGTTTGAACTCATTTCGTCGTCAGAAATTTCTTCGTCGGAGCTTCCAGATTCAACGTGCATTCTATCCAGATCATCATCCAAAAAACTCAGTTCACTAAGTGAGCTAGTGCTCTCTTCTGTATCGGTTTCTTCGAACGACATGTAAATAATTCGGAAAGTTCGGCGGCTTTTATAGGTAAAATCACAGATACAAGAATAAGTAGGAGAAAACCGGAAATTTCGCTCTGACTCATGGTACGTCATGATATGAAGAAGAGAACGGTGAATCATCCGTAGACGATAGTGAAAAGGTCACTACATGCATTTATTAGAAGTTTACTACTGACAGGAATGGATATTTCGAAGACTTTCCCCAAGAAAAATGAATCGTGGTGAATGTGTTAACATAAAAATCCGACTCTATGAAAGTCATTTATGGGAATTAAAGTCAAGAAGGTCATAAATATATATAGAATGATGGAGAATTCAAGCGCCATCAAAGCATATAATTATATTGCGATAAGAAAAACAATTTTTATAGAACCTAAAAGAGTAGCAAAAAGATGATGATATTTTGTATTTGTTAATTCAGGGGACATTTCATGTACTGAATTTTTTTCTCAGCACATGGGTGCAAAGAAGTTGATATTTATACTTTCCTCCAATTTCCACGGATTATTTATATAGTTTTAATGTTTTTCTTTTTGCTTCTCGATGGTGTGATGATATGAAAGTGTTACTTCAGACGTTGGGAGTTCGTAGTCACAACAAGAAAAATAATAAGGATAATATTTATAGAAAATCGCTGAAAGTGATTCGTGTTTCGACGTTTAAATCATCAAAAGTCAGTGTGTATGCAATTCATGTTGTCATTTAAAAGCTCAAAGTAAAGGTTCAAAGAATAGAAAGCTAAACACATAGTGCTAAAATTTGGATGGTAATTAACTGTTTCACAATGGAAAATACAGTTTTTGATGTATTTCTTTGTCGATACGTTAACCATCAAAATACTGCCTAGTTTTCATTTGTTTAATCACTTTTCCGAAACGTTTTCTAATATTTCGAGAAGTAAATAAATCAATGTAGTAGACAAGCTACTTTTCATTCGAAGCTTTAATCTCACCGACTTAATGCTTTTGTTTTCTAATGTCCAGAATTGTATAATACACTTTATGGTTTTCATTCAGGAAAATGTATGCTGCATCAATATTCTCTGGTCTTGAAATGTTTATCGGCCTACGTTTACGTGGACTTCTCATGATAGCGATTATTTTATTGATCTCAATATCTCTCAAAAGTGTTGATGCTAATCCTATGGAACGTTTCAAGAGAGGTTTGTCAATTCTTTGTTTCAATTAAACAATAGGTTCTAATGTGTAGTAATGTGCAAGGATCAGATATTAATACGGTTTGAAAATGTTCGTTTGCTGTTTCAATAACAGCGATTCTCACTATTCGAAATCGCGTTTATCTAACGACGGTCTTTCACAGAACTGTTGTTTTGTAGATTATCTTTACAAATAGAGTTATTTTATCATTAAAAGCTGTTATGTGAGTCAGCAATGCATCCTTCTAGCCATTTTGCGACTGTCTTTGTTAATAGCTACTCATTAATCAATGAAAAATATGAAGCATCGAAAAATGTATTCTGCATTTTTCTCAAATCAGTTTTATTTATGAAAAAATTCAAGTTCTCCTTCTCTTTTCTGAGACTTATAGTATTTCAGTTTTACTAAGCGAAGGAAGCACAACAAAAAGACTTCAACTATGACTAATCGGTTTTGGCTGTTTACAACGAAGACAACTTCAGGTCATTGGTAGCATTCGTGCTCCAAATCTCATAGAAGGAAGCATCTAGCAATGAAGAGTCTATGACAGCTCTTACTCTACTAGTCGAGATCTATCTACTCTAAAAATTTCATTACTTTTGGTAGAGCCGTTCTTGAAAAACTTGGGAAAGGAGAGAGCGATGTACTTAAGCAGTTTTGAAAGTCTGATGAACTGATTTATGATAGGGTCTCAAATTCAGTAATTATTTGTTTATTCGCCATATACCTGTTATTCAGAATTAAGTGAATGAAGATTTAATTGATAATCATATTACTTTTTTGATAATCTGAATGAAGCATCTTGTTCAAAATAATTTACTTTTTCATACAGCCTATCTAGACTGTCACTCTGTCTCAATAGTTACTAATCATGAATTGTTTCTTTGTATTAAAATATTTCGTTGTATGTCATAAAGTCTCATCATTATTCCTTCGTAACAGCTCAATCACAAAACTAGCAATTTCGAAGTCATGTAAATCATTATTTGAGCAAACATAAAATTACTACTATAGATCTTTCGTTCAGATAAATGATCGTCAAGCGTAGAGATGAGTTCTCATGGGAAGATCTACAAATGATAAAAAAATGTTTCTATTAGACGATTCAATTCATTCATCAGATCTTTTTGAAATTCATAGAATAGTTATCGTAGGCGTCGATACTTTATCTGTTTTCATCCTCACATCCTAATGGAATCAGATGCGTGTCTGTTACAGGTAGTGGCAATAGCGATTCCTGTGAAGCGAAATTTCTGTCCATTGGTTCGTGCTCAGGTACGATCATCACTGACTCTAATTGCAAAGTCCCAATATTCTGTTTGGCACATTATGATATGGTCAAAACATGTACTTCCATAGAACTGTTTTGGTCTTACCCACACAATAGTTTAACAATGTTTATCGAAACACCATTCACAAAACAAAAACAAGCCTATACGATTGAGCTTGCCAATGATCGTATGAAGCCTGCTATCTCACATGTTTATAGAGTGATCGATGGAAAACAAACTGAAGTAACAACAACACAAAATAAACTCATTCAAAAATCGGATTCAAACTATCAGGTCGTACTCAAGTTTCAAGGTCCACCACAATTGACCTACTATGGTACAAGTATCAATTATAAGGTTGTCAAATCCTAATTAGCAAATTGCTCAAATCTTTCTTTGTATTTTTACAACGATAAATAAACTCGAATCTATCAAACTGCAGTTGAATAAAGATTTCAATTAAAAGCATATGTGAAAGAACATCGTTTTTTCGAATATCATAAGATATATCGATTGCTTAAATCTACATAGAGGATATATGGATAGCTATTCGTCAAAACAGATGATGACCACTTTTCATGACATAGTAATGTTGATTGTAGTTTATCCTTCTTATTCATGAGGATTGATGTAACTGAAAGAATCATGAAGAATGATATTGATGTGAGTGGTCTGCGAAGAATATACATCCTCAATGTATGCAGTACTTACTACAGAATATGATTAATACTTTTAAATGCTGAATATTAGCGTGTGATATCTTTGTTAAATCGACTGGTTCATAAATATTCAATTGAATATAACATTGATCCATATTTTAGAGGTCTCTTTCCTTTATCAGGAAAAACTAGAAAAACATTCTTATTTAATGTTGTGAATAAATACATGTTTTTAGCGATAAAGTCGAGTTGCTGAAATTCTTAAATATTCATCAGTTGGACATGGTATAAAGGGTGTGGGTGTGGGTGGGGTGGATGTCATTGCTCTCTTTACTCAGACCCACACCCACCACACCCACACCCACACTCACACCAACACCCACATCCACACCCACACCCACACCCACCCACACCCCAACCCACACCCACACCCACACCCACCCGGACCCTGATTAATGTATGGCAATCGTTTTTTTTGGTGTTCGCTGACTACTTTGGGTTAATCAACACGTATAAGAAAATAGATCTTATACCAAAAATGGCAAATCGATATCCTCACTGAGTTCAAACTCCGTGATTTCAACATGCAGCTCGCCGTTATGGGTTGTAAGGATTCCATCCGTTCTTGCCACCACTTCGATCGTGTGTATGCCTGGGCCAAGGTAGATCGTTTCGAATTTACTGCTAGGAAGATCAGTGAGAGTGGCTGAATAGTAATAAGCACCGCCGCGGCTATCAAGAAACAAACTCATATCTGTTGAGACTGAAGGGTCGTAATCAAGACGCTGTTCAGTGTTAGAGTAGAGTCTGTTGGATATGAGAATACGCCCATCGAATATAATCCGAATCCAATTCCTTTTGTACCCATCAACCACGCATTGCCCTTGGTAGCGAATCTTGTAAAGCCGAGGTCTAACGTGATGAAACGATATGGAGAGACCAGGCACTTGAGTGAAGATTTTTGAGGGGCTATTCAGAACGAATAAACTATTGGGCTGATGCTTGAGGTAGTATTGAGGTGGCTGAGCAAAAGTAATTCGATTATAATTTTGCGAAACTTTATCGAGATAGATGATATCGGTTGAGTTTTTATCGATATTAAGAGCCACTGTCAACCAGTGAAGCGTAACGAACAGCGATGTTAAAAATAGCATGCTATATTGTACTGCTTCGACGAGAAAAAAACGTATAATTATTTAAATTGAAGTAATGCAATGCGCAAGCACAATAAATCGTTGCGATAAACCCAAGTAGATCATAAAACGTTCGTTAAATTGTTGAAGTATGTTCTTTCTCAAATGCTTTACCTGAAACAGATGATAACTGAAGAACGTGTTTCGTTTTTTCCAACCTCACTTAAACCTGAAAGTTGTGTCTCTTCTGCTGGTATTTTTATCCGAATAGTCAGCAAAGGTAATCAAAATGGATGAAATCACTGTATATAAAGTCTTAAGATAAACGGCTCTCAGTATGGATCTGTGTGGATTGAGTTCTTGGTATTGGCATGGTTGTGTGTGCAGGTTATTATGACTGTCTCGCTGTCATGCACTCTTTCAAACACACTAACAACCACTCTGGAAACAAGAAAAACACAGTGTGCTTCACGTAATTGGGTGTGGGTGCGGGTGGATGGGCCTGTTGCATGTGGGTGTGGTGGGTGTGGGTGTGATTGTTGATGTTTCATCTATATATCAATCCCAAACCCACACTCCCACACCCCCACCCCCACACATCCATACCCACACCCATCAAGTGGAGTAAATTGGTTATAATGATCGAAACGCTTTACTAAAAATCCTGAACATTACTTTATTGAGTAAAATTCTTGAGATTTGAACTAGCTGATAGTTTCTGATCAAATGACTTTTGCATTATCATCAACAAAACTCTACTGAAAAAATATCTTTCCATGTCTTCAAACTTTTGTCAAAGCTCATTAGATACCTTGTATCAAAAAAGCCAACAGATTTATAATTAATCTCATGACAGTGATACTCAAATCAACCCATCAGAAATCAGTAGTGTACAATACAGACTCATATGAAAAACATACTTTCTTTCCTATCATATTCTGAGTTCACTAAACCTCGACTGTAGTATCACATGACGTCTGTTCATCAAATCCGAGCAACTGTTAGATTATTCAAAACTCCATGCACATAGGAGTATCAAAATTTTATGTTATTTTTTCAACACGACACAACAGAACAGAAATACATTGGATTTATTTTTTAAGAATTGATTTTTCTCATTAGTCACAACATTGTTTGATTTTTAAAAGGACAACATTGATATAGTTTCAAAATGCTTCATTCAACGTCGCATGGTTGTATTTAAACTGAAATTTCCAGGTTTGACCGTGGCCGTAAATCGTTGAATTAGCATTCGTCGTCGACGAAGTATTCTTTCGTAAAATTTATTCTTAACGCCACTTATCGATGCAAGACAAATAAAAGGAAAGAGAAAAATGACAAAATAACAAAGAAATGTGAAGTACTGAACCGCTTCGACTCCAATATCATTTGATAAACCACAAAAGTAAGCTATGTTAATAATACTGAGTGGAACGTTGAAGGCCATATTAAGAGAAGATAGAGACATGAGCTGTATTGTCATTTTGCGGTGCTTGCGCCATTGAATTGGTAAATGAGAACGATGCTTCTGCCAGAGGACTCGAAAAAGGAAAGCCAAACTCAGCAATGCTTCGAGAAATGTTGGTGATGCAATATTGACAATCCAGTCCCACATGCCCATGATTGGATCATATGCATAGCATGGGAGCCAACCGCAGAGTGGCAATGTGTAGTCGTAAGTATTTTCACAAGGAAAATAATAAATGGCATAAATATAATAAATAAAAATATATAGGATTAAAAAAAATAATGGGAAATAGTGTATTATGATCCGTTTCTTTCTTGTTGATATCCATTGATCATGAAATACGATAATGTGCCGTTCAAAAGCAGTCCAAGCCATAAGTATGGCTCCTCCATCGTACATACCAATATTCACAAACCACCACAAGAGACAAATCGATGGATTCGATGGAACAACGCTCGAATGAGCGATAAAATTGAGATAAAAAGGAACATCAATTAATTGAGAACCTAGGCCAAGAAGCAATAAAATAACGAGAACATGATTCTTGATGTTAGAGCGTAAGCTTCGATCAGTAAGGATACAGAAGAGAACAAAAAATGCACAAGCTGTAGATGGAATATCAAATAGAAGAAGAATCCAAAAGCGAGCAGTACGTGGTAGAGAGATTTCGGTGCTGGAGACTGAGATGTTTTCCGTAGCATTCGAACTTTGGTTGTTATCCATAACTGAAATTTTCAAAATAATCAAAGAATCACTTGACAGATCAAAATAAACTAAAATGTACATCGAACATCGTCTAGCTTTGATCTATGATTATCTGTGGGATTCTCTAGGATGGTGACGCGTGAAATCATGTCAAACAAGTTGGAATTCAACCAACTTAACTAAATTTGTCGACTTAAATTCGGTAAGAGTCAGCGAATGAGTGATAGTGAGAAATATTTGACCGTAAAAATAAATACGTAGTTGCTCACTATCGTTTTGATGTATACTGATAACCTCTTAATTGAAGTAGCGTTCGAAAAATAGATTTCGCCTGTATACTCGTTACAAGAGCTCCGCGGGAAGTCATCAGACTAATAAAGCTAATAAGATTCGAAATATGATGCATTTGTAGAAGACGGGCAGTGCATCATTTTATAAACTTTATACTGAAACCTAAGACACTGCTATGAATAGATGTAATCGGTCTGCAAGAACGAATTGATACTTGTGAGTACATGAAATCGACATGGTTAGTTAATGAATCATACCAAAAGAAAATGTATGGCAGAAAACGTTTTTTTAAATCATCAAGGAAAATAAATATATAACATAGAAAAATTCAGTGTTGTCTAAATGAATGAAAAGAAAGTTCATTTTTCTATTATCAAATTTTTATTGAATTATTTAAAAGAAAGGAGAAAAAACAAGTTGTATAGTAGCTGTGATATAACCAAATAAAAATAAGTGTATCAAAGGTTCAGTTTTTAGAACGGCACGCTTTCTAATACATTTATCTTATTTGATATATCTTGAGTTTTTGTCATCGATCATCACAGCTTTGATTTAATGAGAAAAACGTGAAAATCCAAATTTAAACTTGAATAAAATCTAACCGAAAAAGAAGTTGTCCTCTGATACACTCAATCATGAGGAAGTACATCTTATAATTGCTGATAATCAGAAGCAATGTTTTATTTATACTTGATATAAAACTGGATATGAACTAGATGGGTATTCCTTTCATACGTAGAGTCCTGCAACTTAACAGAATGATTTAGAACTCGATATCGAAACGAATGACAAAAGTTTGGTGAGTTCGGGTTTCGCTAGGAAAATATGCTCTGTATTTTCATAAACTATTATGCTTTTGTTGATCCTTGTAACTCAACGAGTTTGATATGATTAGCGATCGTATAGATTTGTTCGGAAAGGGTCGAAAACTAAATGTTAAAACGAGACATTATTCAAAATTGGATGACTTATTGGTAATGGTGATTATAAGCACTTATAGTTCAATCTAGATTTGCAACCCATTGATAGTGTTGATCAGTACTGTGACTCGTTCATGCAATACGCTACTTTAAACACTAAGTATTTATTTCAAAATTCTAAGCAAGCGTTTATATCACGTTGTAGAGCACATTCAAAAGTGTAAGACAATAGGTTTTCTTACTCGGAACATTATTTCTGTAAGTCTTTAAAATCTATAGACTCAGTCCTAACTGCCATATTACCCGTTGCAATTTTTTTCGTGTTATTTTACAGCATACTTTGTACCTTGGTGTTTATAACTCCGTAACCTCTCAATCAAATTCTTTGTAAACTATTATGGGCTATCTGTCCTTCGACAAAATAGCGAACTTTCGTCTTTTCTTCATGTTGAAAACTTCTGAAAATAAATCTTGATCAATACTGCTATCACAGCCTTAAATTCTTGTTTGCTCCCATATTTCTGAATATGATTAATTTCAATCATAGTTACTCGTACATATTGAGAGAACATTTTGAACTATCTAATTACTCTTGAGTTTAGACTGAGTTCGAAAATGGTGAAAGGCCTTAGATCTATTGTCGAAACTTATAGATGTTGTACCAGAAATTTATCATATGACACGGTGTATACCATGTAGCTGCCTAAGATGATTCAGTCTTTCGGATTTTGACATATTTTCAATGGACTTTACATTAAGCAGATAGTCCGGAGTAAAAAGCGATCGTGTAGTTCAGAACAAAAGCTCATGATTATATGTTTCTTATCTACAACAACGATAGGCTTTATTACAGAGGGAAAATTTAACCTTCACAGAGACCTGAAAAATGTTTCCAGGGGTTGATGCGATTGTTAGAAACTAGGACCGCAGAAATTTCTGTTTAGATGGTGGCACAACCGATTCAGATGTGTCATGAATCCATAAAATAAAAGATATCAATTTAGGTTAAAAATGAATCACAGCGTCACGTTTTGTTTTTGCTCTTCTTGCACGAGATACGATAGCGTGAAGAACACTGTTTAACCTTTGAAAAGCTCATTTCATGCTTTACAAAGTTGGCTCATGGAATAGTTCATTTGAAGATCGTCTCTCGCACGAAATTCGAACTTAAGTAAGTGCACTCAAAACTAAGGCTCTTCTTATGTCATAGTTTTACGAGATTATAAACCCTCTCTGAAAGCTCAAGACTTTTATCGAAAAGTGTCGTTTTTATCGAATGAATTGAACTCAATAAATTACGCCAAACGGCATACAAACAAGCTTCTCAGTCCTCAAAGTTTTCGAGATAATATAAAAAACATTGTCGAAAATGTACCAAAGCATAACGTTCGGACAAGCCGAATACCTAATATGAATCAGTGAAGACTCTAACCAAGAACTATTACACAAGTGAAACTCTATTGTCATGGTTACAGCTGTTTCATCTTTCGTAAACTTGATACAACTAACATTCACCATATATGCCATCAGTTTAGTACAACCTTTGGAGCAAGGCCGAAGCAACTCATAGAAATTAAGATTCAACGTCGTATAATTCACGTGAACAAACAATGTCATGAAGCTTTACTAAATTCTATGGAGTTGTCATACTGATTATAATTATCAAGTGTTCAACGAACAAACTGACATTGAATTTTCTTCTTCAACTAATTTAGCCATAAAGATTATTCATTTTTATGGTGAAAAAGAAACGAAAGAGACAGTACGTACTTTTTTAGTGATTGTCGCTGTCAATGAAATGGGGCTCGTTCATAGTACTATGTAATAAATAATTAGGTCAGTATCAGTCGAATCAGATAGATGCACAACAATAGACCGCAATGCTCAAAGAAAAATTTCTCAGAGTTTTTATTAGTACTGTGGAGAAATAATGCAGAAGGCGTTTGGAAGTAACTAACAATCTATTCAAGAACAGAGGATATCAAATATAAGTACAAATAAGAATGTTCAGTAGATTCTTATACTTTCGTATAAAATGTTATAGCAGATCACGTACTAACTCATCGAAAAGTTTTTCATACTTAGGCTTCTGCTGACTGAAGATGTTGCTGCTTCACAATGAATATTATTTCATCTTTTCTTAATATTTCGATGAAACAAATAGGTGACAGTTACTATAGTAATGGATAAGATCGTTTACTTGTCTTTTCGATAGGACACATTTTCATTTCTCACATACCGTACTCACCCTTACGCTATACGGTGTGATTGAAATTTGTTTGGAAGTGAACAAGAAATACGTTTTTGTTAGACTTGCGTCTAGTTGTTGCTCTTCCGAACCAGAGGAAAAGACAACATGGTTTTTCTCTTAGCGATCATCTTTTATGTCACTCAGCCTGCGCTCAACCGAAACGCTATATAAGAAATAACGAACTCATTATGAGCTGACTATAATGAAACAAATTTGATTCGATTTGATTTCGATCTCCTATTGGAAGAAATCCATTCATCAATGATAATGAAATGGAAGTAACTAAACAACAATAGTGACGTTCGCTAGTTTTATTCTTTCTAATTTGTATAAAGTTTCAATGAAAGATCCTGACTTATAAACCCATCTATACTGTCATTAGAATATTTTGCACTTGTTAACTGAAAACATGAGATAGGATAACTCATGCATTTATAATCATTCAACTATACTGAACGCATACGTCGACGAGAAAAAAGAAAGAATCAAGTCAGAGATACTACCAACTGAAGAAAAAATAACAAAAAAATAGCGAGAGAACAGCAAACGTAACTATATTCTTTCTCACAGAGTCATTACGAATTGTAAAGTGAACCGTGATGTTTCAAGACTTTTACGTCAATGTTTCTATTTAGCACGAGATAAACTTACAGTCCATGTTTTCACAAAGCATCAATTTTTCATCTTATAGAATGTAGCATAAAGAAACATAAAGAATTTTTATTATTTCTCTTTCAATCAAAAGTTTCAGATACTTTGTATTTTGACAATGTTATCTTTAGCGAAAATAAACAGAACGCGTGAAATTAAATCATTAGCTACAGAACTAAACGAACTAGAATTTAGTAGAAAAATTTTTGAACTATTATTGCATACTATAACTTCGTATAATTCATGAGTAGGTTTTATGTATTACTAACTGGAAAAATAGCCTATTAGAAATTTCAATCTCGATGGACTTCGTTTAGAAAGAAAATTCAAAACTAAATAAAATTTGAGTGGAAAAAAGTGTCATCAGTCACAACAAAGTGCATCCTACTTACTAACTAATTGTTCATATGTCATACTCAATGAAAAATTATAAAAGAAAAAAAAAACGGAAGTGAACGTATTCATCAAAAGCAACATTGGAAATCTATGATGATCGCATTCTATAGTTTGGAAAATTTGTTTTAAGTCGATTCGAGCACGTCTTGCAAATGAAAGACAGCAGGAATTTTTCATCGCGTGCTATCATCGAATGCGTTTTTTTCGGTTCATAGTTATTCTTCTTCTATATAGAGCCCTTTATCGATTATTCAAAAAATTGTTGACATGAGTTTCCTCTCTTTAGTTTTTTGCAATGATCAAGATAGCTGTCAGTTCAAGTGAGATGGTCTCCTTTGATGTTCTCTAAAGCACTACTAAAAACTAAATATTTTGAAGTAATGAGCTCTTTTGTAACGATCCAAAATATCATTTTTTACATCACCCAATGATTTCTTGTATATCAAAAATCGATCTTAGAAAAAGACCACTTTATTGTTGTAAGAAAAAGCTGACGAAGCAGTATACGACCACTCTCGTTGCTGAAATTCACTTAGTAGATTCACATCTCCAGTATGTCATTACTTCACATTCAACACATACTTACAAAGGAGAGAAAAAAAACAGTGAAATGATTGCAGAAAAGCAGCATAGAAAGATGAGATGATGAGGAAGGAAGATCAGCAGGACATTATAGAAATATCAGTAAAGTTTATGTTTATTTGCAAAATAAAACAAAAAATGGACGTTTCTTAAAGAAAATAATAACTTTTAATGAAGCAATGCATTGCACCTCGAAACTTGTAAGATGATCTAGTCGTCTTTGATCTTTCATGAATAACTAACATTAGTCAGTTTTATTTGTTTACTACTATTTTTTGTGACTTTAATTCTATGAATCTCGAGGCACTGATCAGAAGTGAAAAAAATTTTCTTAAATTCATTTTTCAAATTCAATACGATGAATTGATCATATATATCCATTTGACTGCATAAAGTATATATTCATGTAGCCGCGTCTGCAAATATTTATGTGAAATGAGGAGTTTTTCAAGTGATATGATCGAAAATCATGTAGTATTTTGTCGTTGGTTTCACTATTTTTGATTCGGTATTTATTTTCAAATAGTTTTTTAAATTATAGTTTGTGTAAGGTAAACGATAAAAATAATAAAAAAAAAATAATTGTGTTTCTGCCAATTAAAGAATGATTTTTTTCGACAAGACGAAAACTTAAATCAAATCAATTCTATGAGTTAATAAAAATAAAGCACACGTTTTTTTCTTGGAAATAAAAAAAAATAAATAAAATTGATTTAGAAAAAGATTTTATATCATTGTGAATTCACGAGTATAGATCAGAAATTATTATTATACAAATGCTTATATCGAATTCGTTTTTTATTGAACCGTCTTGTAAGAGACTATGTTGGACTTTGTTTGACAATATTCAGATTTGTTTAAAAAAATTAAGTCACTAATAGATTGTGTAAGTCATCTACCTCATAGATTTAGATGTTTTTGACAGTTTTGAAACTTTGTAATGTTTTTACTTAAGTATTTGTCTAAAACTTGATTGTTACTGTATATTGATCATTGCACCGAGTGTTCAATCGCTACTATTTTGTTGTTAAATATCTACAGAGGCGTTATTTTCGACGAGTTGTTGATAAAACACAAGCTTTTCATTCCCTCGACTTTATGGAGGATCATATGAAAAAGAATAAAATGCGTTTCTGTGTATGAGTCAAGGTCAAAAAACATCAGAGGTGAAATTTATTTAGGCGTAAGTTCTAAAGTTTCTTCCAAAGTAATTGAGACCAGAAAATCCATATCTGAGGTCGGATTTTACATTCGACCTTTCCATTGACTAGGAAGGCGACCAATCAGAAAGGGTAGGGTGTAGATGTTAGGCGTCCGTGCGGTTATTGTTCCTCTCTTGACGTAGACACCACACCCACACTCTCAGAGAAATATTGGTAAAGGTCGACATGGGGAAAAAGATTTGGATTCAGGTTGGAATAATGGATTTGTAAAACATATGAATACATCTGTTGACCCTGTAGGAGGAACTAGTGAGAAGAAAAATGTCAATGACCATCTTATTCATCATGTGGCTTCAGTGTTTGCAATTGGGGAGCGAATTTTACTTCAAAATGAAGTTGAAAACAGTTCAACAGATCATAGAAGAAAATCAAAAATATATCTGTCGGTTAGATACGATCATGAAACAAAACAGTAAAATATTGTCTCAGAATGATAGTATTGTTGCATTTTTAAAAGACTATCAAGACAATATTACACATCTTTTTAGTGTTAGTCAAACGAACCAGAAAGTGCTTTTAAAATTTTTATTCTAGTGTGGTTATTTTTTGTAGTGAATTTTCATTCGATGTATCAAGAATCGATAACTAAACCATATTGAAAGATAAATAAAGCACTGAATGATGTTTCTTTCTTATTCATTAAAATTTCATAGGTGATTAAGACATCATAAACCAGAGAAAAACAACTGAGAAAAGAAAAGAAATGCTGAATTGAATAAAATAGAGACATAGGAAATGTTTGCTTTGAGAAAAAAAACTCTGCTTCGTTTTTCCTTATGTTAGAAAATGCATTACTGTTTTAAGTCATGTTGACGCATTACGATTATCAATATGCCATAAATAAAATGTTTTGTTTTCAGTTTTAATAATAATAAATGTGAAATTTATTTCTAAATCAACGGAATTGTTATTTTGAGTGTTCAGAGACTCGTCTTCAGAGGATGTGGATGTGCAAGCAGACAAGAATGAGATCCACATCTACACCCACCCTCCATCGCCTCTTCAAACAAAACCTTCAAATTGTCTTTCACAATTATCATCAAATAATTCTTTGATTAATATTCATACAATGACTTTTCGACAACCAGTGATTTATTTATTCGGATCACGTCATACATCAAGTATTAATAGTGATCAATGAATAGAAAATGATACAATACAAGAGTAAGATTAGAATTGAGATCAAAACAAGAATTTTTTTTTCGTATAGTTTTTATTTAAGTAAAAAACAACAAGAAACAGTTGAACATTTAAAACATCCACCAAATCGAACAGAACGTAAAAAAATTGACAATTATATTCATCTATGTAAACCAATGGTTACTCTTAGTCTTAAAAAATATGTTAATTCAAATGAAGCGGAATTTCAACCGTCTGTACTCGATTTACTTGTACAACTGCTTTTACTCCGGGTTAATTAAACAATATTATTTGTCTTTATTATTAAGAAATATATTTCTTTTTTTCATAGCTTTATCTGCAATAGAACCAGTTGTATATGATTTATTTCTTGTTCGACTTAAAACTGATAATAAAGAATTAGAAGTACAGCGAATGTTTATTGTTCAAACATTATTTGAACTTGTTCGATATAATAAAGTAATTCAATATGATATGAAGAAATAGGATAATTATTTTGTTATAGGTTTTGAAATTGCTAACATTGATTGTTGGTAATGTTCGAAGTGAAGTTGACAAATGGAAACGTCTTTCACGACTAATTATTAATGTACTTCTTGTTCATTTAATATCAAATGTTTTGTTTTTCATTACATTTTAATTTTCTTTGTATATAATTTTTTGTAGGATTTCAATCATCATACAATAAATCGATAGTTAATGAATATAAATATTATTCTTCGATGTCTAATTTAAAGTTGAATTGAAGATGCTATATTATCACGATGGAAAGATGCATTGTCATCAACAAATGATACATGTGATGAAAGTTTTAGTACATAAGTATCAAAAATTATTTATTATAATTATAGAAAATTAATATTCGAATTTTTTTTTGTCATTTAGAGCACTTCTTCCTATTTTACATGATGTCATATTACATCTTTTAACTAATATTCAACAATCACATGATAGAGTCGATATGACATTGGTTTCTCTTACATCAGATTATCTCTATTTACTTATGTATATCGTTGAAAATGGTAAAGAGTTATTCAAAGAAAATACAGAATATCATAGAAGATGTTTACGATGAAGAGAAAAATAAACATATAGGCTGAATAAATAAAGTTGTAGTGATCAAATTTTGCTCATAGGTTATCGTCTATTAAGGTGAACATTGTCCTAGGAAACTTGAATTATCTTAGCTTTGAGATCTGCGATTTACTCATTAACTATTTTCAGAATTTACCTATCCTCATATTTTAACTAAACAATTTCGAACAATTGTAAATGATTTTTGGCAATTATTAATTCACGATGAAAGTGATGAAATAGTTCATTATCTTGATACATTTTCATATATTTACCTATATTAAGTGAATATTTTAAATTACTCTGGTTATCAATGTTACCTATTCCTACACCATCATCATTTATAACACATTTATCTATTAGAAGACAATTACAATCATTTTGTGATATGTATTTGATCTTAGACATTGTACATATCTGTTGCAAGTCATTTATTGTTGAATCAGTTTATATAGAAATTGGAAAATTTTATTATCATTAAAAATTCTTCGTACACTTGAAGGAATACATTTAGATGAAAATGGTCTTTTATTAGTTTTATTAATTGAACAATTTCTTACATTATAGTATATATCTATATGCTGTTGAACTGAATTAATTGTTGGTCGTCCTATTGAAATGATGTTAGCACTTGATGAACAAATATTAAATAATTAATTAATGTCTAAATGTTTACTAATTATTTTACCAACATTATCATCATCACAAAAAATAATATTAAATCAAATGAACTTATTTGGTCTCTTATACAATGTTTAATTGGAAAAATAAATTATACATCAGAGATTTCAATGGATGGTGTTAAACAAGAATTTAAAAATCTTAATAGTAATGATGAAGATTTTGTTCTTAATTGGATATGAAAAGTTCATTGTTCATTGGATATAACACCAAAAATTTATGCTCAAATAATTAAAATTGTTACTTATAAAAAATGATCATCATTTATGGCGTCACCGGTAAATCGAATGTGTAATTTATTGATTTCTATCTGTTTTAAAATTTGAGTTTTTCTAGAATTTTCTATGATTATCACAATGCCTCATCGTCATGTACTTGGCATTAATATTTCATCACTATGACGTGCTTTAACAAGTGGATTAATTAAAACAAAAATAAATGATCTACGTTTTTCCTTATCAGTTCAACGATTAATTCCTAGTGAAATAAATTTAAATGATGATGAATCAATACTTGACACATTTTATATTGAAATTCTTTTATATTATGTTCAGCTAATCAACCGTATTTAATTGCTTTACTTGATTCTATTTATATTTATTTTGAAACAATTAAAAAATCATACGAATGTTAACATGTCAATGTTTTCTCTGGTAATACACCTGACTTATTATATTTTATAATATTTATCTTAGAAATAATTTATCTAAATATCTTTCAAAAAAAAAAATCTTTTCTTAGTTGAAATTTAATTGAAAGTTTTTTTCTTTGTTTAACAAAAAACAATTCATTCTATTCTACATTTTGATCGATATTATTTCGTTTACTAATATTTAATTCATTTATTTATATGTATACCAACACACTTTTGGAAATAACATCATCAAGATATAAATAAATTACAATTTGGTATAAATGATTATTGTTTATCATTATTTCCTGTTCATTTTTTACAACATTCAGATATAATGACTGATTATATCGAACGAATATCATTTGTTGGATGGTTATCAATGAACACAATTTCAAACAACTTGGATAACGTTTTTAGCTACAATTAATCCACCTAATGAAAATAATGATGATAATGGACAAATTACAAATAGTCTAACAAAAGAAGAAATTTTAGAAAAAAAATGCTGCACAATGATAATTCAAAGGAATTAATAGACATTTTCTTTCGATTGTCTCTCTGAAGAAACTCCAGATAGAATTCAATGGGTTCTTTCCCGAATCTTCATTGTTACTCAGTTTATCATGAAATCATTTTTACATTAATCTTATCTGTTTTCTTTTCTTTTCTTTTTTTATAGTTTACGAGTACGTACAGCATGTTCATTTCTATGATAGTGATAGCACAAATCTAGTCACCGATTCATCCAATGCAGTAATCAATAAATACTTTACTTTTATCGTATTGTCTCCGTCGAAATCGATTGCTATTTTTGCCATTAATTGACACTCATTAGTTTATCTTCCTCTTCATTTTCCACGTTTCAAATTGAATGAAATTGCTTCGTTGACCATTCTCGGTTCCCAGATCATTGACTTCATCTTCTGCATAAATATTTTTCTGTAGAATCTTTCTCGATCGATTTGGAACCTCAATAATTCAACAATGAATCTACTTATCCTCATAGTCGAGAAGTTCAATCAGACGTTGGCATTATAAGCAGATCAACCGCCGTCTCAGTACTGCTAAAGTTACACTCGTAGCAGAACAGGTTATACCGAATAGATCAATTTGTTATGTTTCAGGCAACACAATTCTACACTTGAACACTGATGTAAAACGTGAGTTGATGTAGAATGAGGTCATCCGTAACCTGTGGCTAGAAACACTAATAGGATGCCGTCTTTTAACAGCTAGATTATATGCAAGTGGAGGAAAAGTTCTCCGAAAATTCCTTTCTGGAGTCTAGTTTTTTTCACACTTTTGATTAATTATCGCTTCACAAAACAGGTTATCTCAATGTTTTTTTCTATTTTGTGGTTTTTCCAATTAGTTTTTGCTTCCCATGCAAAATGTTTTCATATTCTCAGTGTGTCATATAATGAAGAATGTTTCTTCGAGTTCATGTCCATATGCCAAAATAATTTGTGCAAGCGCAGCCAACTTTTGCGGTAGTTTGTAACAAGAAAGTTTATATTTCTCTTGTTGTTTCGGAATGCTGGTGGCTATCTTTAATTATTGTTTTTCATCCTTACTTTTTCTACATTTTTTATGGAATGTCGATTCCTCTCGATATGTACTCTGCAATGAACACTGAATTTATTGATCTAATACGGATATTCAACTATCAAGTGTAGTTTTCGACAAGTGAAGAAACTTCACAGAACATCGCTGTTGAAAAAGTTACATAAAGAAAGAGTGATTAAGAAACTTTTTTATTGTTCGATGTAAAATATTTTGTCCGAGTTTTACGTTTGTACACCAAGAACTCCGCTGCGTCTGATTAATTTATCGTTCACGTACTCGAGATAGTCCGTATTAATTCCATTTTTATTAACTAATGTTGGTGGTTAATATATTCAAACATGTTTAACATTAGAAACAAATTTAAATGATTTATTTATAAATATTGAACAATTAGGTATAGATGATTTAATATTATATAGACAACTTACATATGATACAATATTAACATCAATCTAAAGAAATAATGCATCACCGTTATCAGCAAATGTAAATTTAGATTTTTCAAATTCATTTGATCAATAATATATGTCTACCATTTTAGAGTTTATCTGATCATTTATTTTCTCGTTATGGTCTTAATTTAATATTTTCATTACAAACTTTAATTGAATTTTATGTTTGTTAGTTAACAACTAATCCTAATAAACGATGTCTACAGTTAAAATATGATGAATATTTTCATACATAGTTTGATGAAGATGATTTAATAATGTCATTAATAAATTATGGTTTATGTAAATCAGATATGCTTCTTGTACAAACAATAAAAGAATCAAATGAATTTTATCAACATTTAATTGAACGTTGTTTAAAATATTTAACAAAAACAAATGCATATACCATCATGTTTATTTATACTTGAAAGTCATGAAGATGATTTAAATAAATCTTTAATAATAATTTTAAAACAAAAAATGTTATCATTATTATTTAAAGATGATATATTAGATATAAATGATAATTTAAAACAACAAATAATATTTATTGGTTTTTAAAGACTTTTAATTCTTAGTCAATATCCAAAAACAAATCATATTTGGCGTTTATAAAAATGTTCAATAAAAACACTTCGTCAAGCAACATGTTTAAATATTGATCATTTTTATTTTAATTCTTGTACATATTTATACATTATTACCAACAATAAATGGAACATTGGAATATATTCAATAATGAAAACATAAATGAAGAACAAGAAATGATTGATCGAACATCAATTATATGTTCATCAAATAAGATTATTATTGAACTTGTTGGATATGAACGTATAGAAACAATCCTATACATTACCACATAAGCAATACTTCTTCTTCGTCGATTGCCATTATTACCTTGCACATATTGGTTTATCAGATCATTTAATGGATAAAACGGTTTTAGAATTCGCTACATCAACCCAACAATTACAATCTCAAACACGTGTCTATGTAGTTTTTCGTGCTTTAATTAGTGCACATTATTCAACAAAAGTTAATCAATGGGTTATATTATGAATGACAAGTGTTGCACGAAGAAAGCAAAATGTATGGCTATTTGGATATTAACTTGTCTTATGTTTAGTGCATATGCATCAAATGCAGTTGCAGATCATTGTGAGTATTTAGGCTACTAAGAAAGTCCTTCTATGACCTCGCTTTTAATGTTTGATTTGAAGAATAAAAAGTTTAATCATCCGATTACTGATTTATTGAAATTTTTTATACCTAACTCTGTTCGACAAGAAGACATACTATTTGTTATATTTTCAGATTTCCATTGGCTCTATTACGGTTGAGTAGTCATTTTGAAGAATTAAACAATCGTCTGTTTCTTCTTGCTGATCAAGAATATTATCTACAGGGATGTTAATTCGAACATGCATTTACTACTCAACCAAATAAAGAAAAAAAATAAGACACTGACTTACTTGCAAATTTTTGAGATACGATCTCATTATCGTCCTAAACTTCCTAATTATGTCTATTCGTATTTAGATCTGGTAATTTTTACATTTATAAAATAGTCAATATTCATTAGACGTCAAATCTTTATTATCTTCACTTTTTGATCTGTCAATAGAATTTTTCCTGTTTCTAATTGATAGATTCGCAATGATTGCCCATGAAGTATGATTATACATTATTTCCTTCTTCTTTACTGTTGTTGTTATTATTGATGTTTCTTATCTGTTACTTAAAGTAGACAAGACATTTTGTCGGATAAAAAGAAATATTTTCATCCTAAGTTTATTAAATTTATCTTAAATAGTGATCTGTTATTTTAATTTTTAGTAAATCATTATTAATGTTTCCATTAATCTGTATTATTTTAAATTATTTTCAATTAAGTTAAGGTTGGCTTATATTAAAATTTTATTATAAAAGGGCACTAGTTTTGCGTTTGACGTTTGCGTATACATATATTGTGTATAATTCTTTCATAGTTAACTGCTTGAGGAAATACATTGTCCGACGATGATGCTTTCCATTCGTTTCGTTTTGATAGTGGAATTTATTGAGTTATTATATGGTATTTGTCAAAAATTTCTGAGATTTACGTTATTTGAATTTATCCGTTTTCCTGTTACTGATTTGTTCATCATCTAATATTTTCAAGTTTTTCTCCTTCATACCTACTAGTTAAGACTGAATTTCTTTTATTTGGAAGTTTTTCTTTGTTTTTATGTTTGCTCATATGGGTGCCGCGCACAACACAGAATTTGAAAGTTGTATAAAATTAGTATGTTCAAAAAAAACAAACATCTGAAACTAATTAGCCTACAAAAGAAAAATTGATTATATTGATATGAAAGTCAGTTAGTTAAGTTTAAATCATAACCACATCGTCAACCCGCATCCATCTGCTTCAATAATAATCTTAGGCTGTTGATCGAAAATTAAATTGGATATATGATGATGTAAATTTAAAATTGATTTAAGATGAATGTTGAATGAATCATTATTGTTATTCACAGAAATCATGTGTCGTCGAAAGCAAAAGACGAAATCAGTGAGTATTGGTATTCTCTGTACGATAATTTGACAATGTTCATCTTCAAGTATAGTTTCAAAATTGTACATAGTTATTCGTAGTGACTTTGGCAATGGAAGAACTGAAAGTGTACGTAATGAATTCCAATGAATAATAGTGAAGGTTTGTGAAGAGTAGAAAAGAATATGAATAGAACGAAGACTTGCTGTATATAAATAGTCGCTTAGTCTATCGAGACAATCTATTACAATAATACGATCAGTTGGAATTATTATACGGATAGTTGTATCAATACAATGATAAGAAGATTTATTATTGTATTAGAGAACTCTTATAGGAGGTAGAGAAAGCTTAGGAACTAGTAAAATATTGGCTTGTTCATTTAAAGTTGAAATATTGTATGGTATGATTATATTAGATGATAAAGACGATGCATATATTTCTCTTTGATTATTGCATTGATTTATAAATGCTAATTGAAAGAATTTTTTGAACGACCACGAAAGAGTATATCACAACACGTGCTGATCAAATTTATATCGAGAACACTAAAACAATAGCAATCAAAATAATTTTTACTATTCACTTCAAATGATATTTATTCGACTAAGATTAACAGTTGTGGAATATTCAATATTATACCAATAATTAACAGTAAACACTGAACCCATTACTTTTCGTGGATAAGAAAGACTATCATGTAGAATCAACTTTTTCAATTGAATATTTGTATCATAATCATCAATACATAACACAAAATGAACATTGACACATCGATGATCATTAAAAATCGAACATTGTTTAATATGATTGAGTTCATCATTATTAAGAGTAATTGATAAATTTATTGATCGTAACATAGGCATCATGTCTGCACTTGTTAATATATCAATGGATGTCAATTCATTCTTTAATATCCACAGAAAAGATTTCACCAATGTAAAAGTATGTAATTGTATCATGGAAACTAATTGATCTTTATTTGGTAAATGAAAGACAAAATCAAACCGAATATCCATTAGTGTAATATGCAAATGTTTTAGTGTCGTCAATGACGGTCTTGTTAACATAAGATGAATTAAATCAAATGGACTACCTAAGACGATACGCAGAAAAGTAAATGGCATTGAAATGTTTGCTAAGTGCCAGTTGTGAATCCAATTGCTTTCATTTGTGACCAAATCAAGCGATCGAAGAGCATATAACTGACGTAAAATAATATTTTTTTACAAGGGAAATTATACGATACAACGGATAGAAAACTTTGAGAGACAAACTAACCTAAAAATAGTAAATACGTAGAAAAAATTCTAAGAAAAAATATTGCTAAAGGGAAATATATGTTGACAATCATCATTTATTTACTTATCAAAATTAACATCTATATGTTCATCAACTTTTGATTATATTCATGTCTAGTAGAATATAGATAAGTTTACTCACCGACTTTAATTCGAATCTTGTATCAATTGTCAAATGAGTTAGTGTAGCTGCATGTAATAGCCGAAAAATGATCATATCGTTATATTTTCGCACACCTTTTAATCGCAACGTCGATAAACGAGGTAGATTAGGCCATTGAGATAGTTGAACTGGTGAGGCATTAATAACAATTGTCAAAGATTCAATTTCATTCAATATTGCTGGGAAAAATGAGAACATTGAGATTGAACGGAGATCAAATTCAACCCGGAACCCTCCTTTTAGTAGGGTGTGGGTGGGTGGGTCTGTGTGTGGCTATGATGGTGAGTGTGGGTGGATGAGTAGGATATAAATGTGACATACCAACAACCACACTACACCCACTCCAATATGCTGTTCTTCTCTAGTTATGATCGTTTTACTGAATTTTCCATCTCTGGCACGGCATAGATGGAAAAATGTAATTACGTAATTATCACCTGAAATTTTTCGCACAGGCAGATTGCATGATCATTAGAATATTCTAAATATTTCAACCAAAAATAATGTTTTCTTGTTGAGATATTGGATATCTGAGAATGATTATATGTTACGAGGAGACATCGAAAATTGATTGTCTTCAACATTCAATATACTAGGAAGAAAACATTCTTTTTGATTGAAATTTTTACGACATTCTAATGACCATGAGATCTGCCTATGAGCGAAATTTCAGGTTAATATTACTTAATTCTATTTTTTCATATATACCTTACTAGAGATGGAAAGTTCAGTAAAACAATCATGACTCGAGAAGGACAAGATATTGAAGCGAATCCTTTTACATCGTTGCTAGTTTCATCCACCTCTATAAATTCCTATGCATCCAATTGAAAACGTCACCTGACACTTGCGGGCCTTCTCTTATTAGACGTCAGAGAATTATTTAGCACATATGTAAATGAACAACGAAAAACTGAAGAAAAAATTCAAAGAGTAAACGATAACAAATAATTTAGCTCTGAGTATGTGTAAAATTATAGCTCGAGGTTTTACATAGAGAAGATAGTGATTGCCATGAAGTATTTATATATGTGCAATGTAGGAAGAAAAACCAGCGAGAGTGTTTTAAAGAAGAAGTTAAATATTAGGACATGTGACATAGTAGTGGGTTTTTTTCCACTTATACAATTATCATTCTCTCTATGATACATAAGGAATTTTTCCCACTATTGACATGATGGGACGTCGGAGAAAGAATAGAAAGAAATTACGTTCTGTAGATGCATTAATCTCATCATCCAACAGAACAAGAACAATCTACTGAGGTATGAATCATTTATTCTTTATTTTCTAGACTAAGTCATGTAGAATAGTGTTATAAATGGTTGATATACAGCGTGTAATAAAAGTTTTATGGCATTTTCAAGATTACTTCTCTGATACTATTTTATTCAGTTGTCCAATTTATATTATATGATTTTAGTAGATGACAAATGTTTCACAACATTTTTATCTTTTGATATTTATATACTTTCTCTCTGCACGATGCATTCGTGACGATACGAGAAGAAAGAAAGAGAGAGGAGAAATTATGACTGATATTCGATAACTCTAGTGAAGGACCGATAAATTATTGGGACTCGAGAAAATCGGACGAATACAAGTTTGTCAGAATTTTGACACAGAATTCATGCTTCCATAAAAAGAAGAAGTCAAGGAAATACTCAAATTACTGGAGATATAATTATCAAAATGAAGTGTTCTGAAGCTTAATAGAGAACTTTATTAATTGTTCATTGATTACAAGAGAAGTTTACACATCGCATAAGTCTTTTTCGTTAGATTCATCAAACCAAATGGGACGAGATAAGAAAGTACAATAAAAATAAAACCATCCTAAGCAGTGAGCGTTCGTATAGAAAATTAATATTTTATTCAAATGGTGGAGTGTTTCAATAATTCTATCAGTTGATGAAAATATTGTTGGAACCATGATACAGATGAACATATTCGAAATGTCTACGAGAGAAGACAAGGATAAGTCTAAAATCTGATGGTATTGTCGCATAGATGCATTTATCTTCATCCTTACACAATATTGTTTCAGCTTTCAATTAGATTGGAATTCTCAACAACAGCTAGAGCTGATGTGTTACCATTAATTTTAATTGATAAATAAATACTTATTGTTGGATTGAGAAACATGCAACACAAATACGGTATTCTTATATTGATAAAACCAATATAAAAAAAAAGATGTTTCTGACTAGAAATCCCAAATGAATTCTATCAAACTCAGATGGACTCTAATAGGAAAAACAAACAGTTTGATGATACTGTTTTCTGTTTCATTAAAATATGTCCAAAGGGGATTGTGCAATTGAAAAACAATATCCCTCAATCTTCGATTGATTGACATAAACAGGTACTGAATAATATTGACATGCATTGATAAATTGTGTGAATACTACCGCTATACATAGGCGATCTGTTCCTTTCAATAAGACATCTTCTGAGTAATGCAGATATTTATTTCGAATATGGATTAAATGATTTTTCATAGAAGTTACAAGGGTCACGCTAATATTTTTCGAATTGGTTTCTCATCGAGAATAAAAAAGATTGGCACGAACCCACAGACAAATGAAAAAGGCGTGCAGAATATAGATGAAACATCCAAGCTTCTTATGCCCATCTATTCCCATGTGGATTACAATTACCTGCACAGTCATTACAACGGTATCTTCCACAATCGGCACTTCTGAAACACGGCGAAGCGTCCAGCCAACACCAATTGGCTTTGCTTAACCCGCATGATCCCCAGCACCGACCACTTCTTGAACACCCAAACTCCCAAGAACAACCACCTTCAACTTGATTGGGTACTTGACACAATAACAGTACAATGCATGACAATAGCAATGACATTATGATTCGATGCTCCATAGTTCCTTTCACTAGTAATAGGACTAAAGTAAAAGAATAGTTTTTAAAAAGCTAAATTACTAGCGATTTACCTCCGATGAAATTCTTTATTTGAGTAACTAACAATGTCTAGCTGATTTCTATGATATTTATAGATATATATTAGTACTCTCGATAAAACTAGTATGATAGTGGGTAAGTTCCCCTGTGGGAAATTCTCTGCTATTCTAAAATTCTTTCCGTTCGTGAGTCCTGGTTGTGGGAAAATTTTCACTAACATTATATTTAGTAGAATATAAAATAGTGACGCTGTTTTGTCTACACAATGACGCAAGTTCGACAGGGATCGTTTCTATTACAATAATTTTTCTTTTTTCTCATTGATGATGCACAATTCGGAAAATAAACGAATGAAAGAAAAAAAGAAAATGAATAAAACGCAAGGGGGAACAACTGATATAAATTAGCTGAAAATCAAAATTAAATCGTCTTAACTCATTTTAGCTCAAATAAATCACCTCAAATTATTGTAAATCACTAGAAAATCATCTAAAATAAGCGATTGTAATTCATCAATGGCTTTTCGTAATGTCAAAGGAAAATCAAATTTTTATAATTTCACTTGTCTATGATTTAAGAATTTTCAATCTGATGTATTAAATTAGAGAAAATTCCGCTCGTACATACACATTCAATATTGATTTTGTATCGTTGAGGAAGGGAAAACAAACAGATTTCAATTGCTAGAAATCATTATAAAACATGAAGGATAATAAAATAACTGGATTTGATTGAACTTTACCGAAAATTCTATCAGAAAACATTAGAAATCATTTAAAATTAATAGTACTAAGTTTAAAGTCAAATGCTCTAATCTCTATTGATTTCTGACTATTTTGAATAATTTCTTTGATTTTAGATAATTTCTAATATTCGTAGTGACTCCTCTTATTTTTGAATTATTTCTTGTAACTCTTCTTGATTTCTGAGCTTCTTCAATGACTACTGTTGATTTGCAGCGATTACATAAAACTGATTTCTGCTGACAGAAATCACCAGAAATCATTAGCAACCAAGAAATCAGTTTGTTGCCTCTTGTCGTAGAACTATGAACGTCTTAACTTGTTTTCAACTAAGTTAGAAAACAGGCCATTTGAATGAATATGAAGTATTCCTAAGAACGCTTTTTATGTCTTTCTTGTGACAGTAGAATGGAATGAAAAGCGCAAGAATTCTGTTAGTATCTTCTACCCAGATGAGGCGGAGAGATATTGAAAAATGCTGTATATTTTCATTCATTTCTCACGTTCTTTAGATTGTTCATTTTTGTCCGCTCGCCGTATTCACTATAGTATATCTTTTATTTGTTTGCTGGATTTAGAGATGTGATAGTGTTAGCATAATGTTCACCTACAACAGTGAGGTCGGAAATTTACTGGAATCACTGCCTTTTACTAGGATGTTGGCTCTCCGATACTGATTTTCATTGAAAGCAATTTGATAATTTTCAATGAATTACATAGGGTGATGGGAGTGAGAGAATATGATAAGAGGAGATTCACAGTATATCTGGAGCGTGGGTTGTGGGTGTGGATGTGGGTATTAATTTAACACTCACCCACACCAGATGCTGTTTGTGTCAGAAACAAGGAAGTGACGTCGTTGTATTCTGTAAAAGATAATTAGTTAACCATCGGCTCGTACAACGAGATGCGTTTGTTTTTTTTGAAACGCGCATTCAAGTTATCATCATGTACACAATTATACAGCCATTTGTGTGACGCATCAGACAGATAAGATTTGTGCTAATCGACGTAACTCACAACGTTCAACAGAGAGATATTGCTTATTTTGCGATTTGTTGTGAAGGGAAGAGTTTAGTTAACTTTGATTCAATCCATTTTCAAGAATATAGAACCCTCGCTTGTTAATGATATTCTTACAAAAAGTCTGAAAATTATAGCTACCAAAATGATGCTTTCATAGACTCTATATTTCAACAACGGCCCATCTTGGTTGACTTGAGTTTTTGCAGATCAATGTACTATTATGTTCGACAGAGAAAAAAAAACAGCTGAAACATCTTTATCTTTGGTGTATTACGAGTATCACTAAAGGGACAAAAATCACTATGTCAGGTAGTTTTCACGATCAATATGTCGCGATTGGAGAGTAATACCAATATAAAATTTTTACTGCTACTAGCACTAATGAGAAAATGTCTTTGATAGAAGTTTCAGCTGTCTAACATCTTGTTTGCATCCAAGAAATTCCCGTATTAAAAAAATTCAGCGAAAAATCGATACAGGTGATTTTCATTGATTTAAAGCATGAGTAGTTAATGACAATCCAGGAAATGGAATTTTCTTGGACTAAATTGACGATTATAATTAGTTTTTCTGCACATTTTATTTAGAATCAATTATTTTTCATCGACGTTTTACTGGAATTGAATAAAACCGATTCAACAACCAATACTTATTGTTGTCAATCAGCAACGATGATAATCATTAAATTAGGAATCCTTTAAAATCGATTGATATGCAAAATTATTTTATTAATTTATGATCTTTTTTTTCAATAAAAAGACATTTTTTGCAGGGAAGAAAATGAAGGTTCTCTCGAAGTGAAGAGTCCGCATCACTCTGCACTTCGCATTACTATGTTTCTATTAGAAATAGATCTACTTCATATCACTTTGATTTTGTCTGTTTTATTTTCTAGCGCTCAAGCTCAGAAGTGTTGCATGAGACTTATCGGAGCACAACTCACTGGATTTTTCGACAGTTTCAATTTTTTTAAAGATTATTTTCGTTACTGTTGAGCTACTGAAATTTAAACAGTTTTGAAAACGATTCGGATTTCATCAGGTTTTCATAGTACTGCTAGAATTATGTTATTTCTGAGCACTTACTAGTCTCTTTGGCTTTTTCACGATTACAAAGACATATCTCGAATACCTATTTCAGATGAAATTTTTGAAGGTTCGAGAGGACTGTTATTATCTCTTCATAAAAACATTGAATTATTTATATTATAGTAACTTGCGTTATCTTTTTATTGGTTTCCTAAAACTTTTCCTGCATAAATAAAAACGTGCTGGTCCCCTCTAGAAACAGAAAAGATCAGATCATAGGGTTGAAACTATATGGTGAAATTCATTTTTTTTTCTTTACATGACTTATAAAGCATATTCTGTGTTAAAAAAGTGTTTGTAGTTTCATTTTATTGTTGATCGACTTTCATCGAAAAAGAAAGAATTTTTCTATTCCTTGTTCAAATAAACTACATGCATGCAGAGTTAATGCATAACTCTAGTCGAATATTGCCAAGAAAAAAAATGGTGAGACGTCGGAAAAACCCAGTCGAGAATCTCATCTTACGCCCTAGCTGTTAAAAAAACTCTTCGAGAAGTTAATTTTAAAGAACTGTTTGACTGAAATTGATCATTCATTCGTATCATTTTTAAAGCAAGCAATGCATTCCGATTCGATTAGCAATCGTTATACCATTATCAGTTGAATTTTATGAGAAAAAAATTTTATAAAATATTTCCAATAATAAAAATAACTATTCTTATAACTTTACAAAAATTCCCATTTCTTTTGTTGTCCCTTTGATAAACTACCTTAAGTATAAGGAAATATTTTTGATATTTTGGTTATTAGCGCCAGAGGTGTATTTTTAGGAAGAAAAAACAAGCTTACGACATGATGGTGAACTACAATTTGTTTGGATATCGCGAAGGGATAAAGCTTTTAAATTCTAGATATTATAGGTCATCTAATAACCCATCTCATGGGTAAAATTTCTGCGAAGAAAACGCGTTTGTCCATAGTTTCGAAAAGCGTTAATGCTGACCTTTCCGACGCCTTGTGCATTTGTTACAACAAACGTTAGGAAACGATCATTTCTCAGCACTGTCTCACATCATTTTGTTTTCGAGCTACGAAACACGTTACAACGGTCATGTATGCCAAACTTGAAAGTTGAATTCAAATCAAGTTTCCAGTCTCACCTTTGACACTACTGGACAGATTTGATTTAGCGTGGTGAAATATATTTTGCCTGGTTAACAACACTGGCAATGCGTTTTAATATCATACCAACGCATTTTGCTGCATTTTAATCTTAAATACGATTCTCACTACAACTGAACTTTAGCAAGCTGCGAAACACGCTTGATAATAAACGCGTTTTATGTTGTTTCTATTCATACACAATGCTCTCTGCGCCGTCTATTATTGGAAACGATGCGAAGCCCGCTTTTTTCTAACTGAAGTGTTCTTTACACCTGAAACGCTGTGCATGCTGTAATGAAACGGATGCATTTCGAATCGTTGGAAAAATAAATGCAGTGAGGCGCATTTCAAAAAAAATGAATACGTTTCGCATCGTTCCGAAAAAAATATATTGCGAAACGTGTCTTTTCCGGTTGTAGAACGTTTGACAGCGTTTTGACTCGAAAACTTTGTGGAAAGTGTTTTACGAAAGACGCACTTGTTATCGTTTCAAAACAATCGAAGTTGCAAAAGTCATTCGACTCAAGCAAAAAAATTTCACAATTCTTTCTTTTTCAGCAAAGCTTGGCAAAACGAGCTGTTTTAACCCTCAAAACGCGTTTCACGTTTTGTTTCGTTTAATTTTTTTAATGTCACGAGATCGCTAATATATAGCAGCAACATTGTGTTGCAGCTTCTAGCAGTGTTATTGTAAATCGTGTCAGTTTAAAAGCAAACCATTTATTAGAAAAACATTCTGAACTTTTAACCGACCCACAGCCGATGTCGGGGTGGATGTGGGCCTTTTCACCTACAAATACACCCATACACCCACACCCACACCCTCCTTATGTCTCTTACTCATATGAGAGATGAAAAGTATGGAATCAAAGACAAAATCTGTTTAGTCGTACAAATGCATAGCATGTATATGCGTATCAGTGCATGTTTTACAGTATTTATGTTCCTCATAAAACACTGAATTTTCTTTTACTTGTCTTCGCTAGTTTGTTTTTTGTATAATAGCTATGCCATTTTTGTTTTTAGTTCGTTTATACAAACACTATTATGCCAGTGC
>CAJNOP010000794.1:38869-63958 GCA_905250075.1 Rotaria sp. Silwood1
AAGTCATGATTGTTGAAAATGATTTCAGCTTAAAAGTTGAAACTAAAAATTTCAATTGAATTCAAGTTTCAAGTTTGACATCTTTGTTATAGTGTCATAAATATGTAACTAAATCAAATATACTTGTCCAATTTTTGTAATTATCCATACATATAATTCTTATAACAATGTGTATCGAACTATTTCTATTCACGATTGTTAATATTATATATATATGCTCATTTTCTTCTGTTAGGCTTTGTTTAGTCTATATTTCGTATTTATTTAAAAAAATGTTATCGCTTCTTTCAAAAAATGAGATTGGCAATAAATAAAACAAAAAAAAAGATTAGGTCAAGTTGCATGCGTCGTTTTCATTATAATAACACTGTTCGATACATACCTTGAGCGGTGTGTTATTTTGAAATGAAAATCTTTAGTTGTATGTTCATTCTTCAATTAACTGCCATATATTTATTTATCATGCCAAATTCACCATAGGAAATGATTTTTTCTTGATCTATGTAGTTTTAAAATCAATCACTAGGAAAGAACTTTTCAGTAACAAATTATATTGTCTCATGATGAAAATATTCATTCATATTCTATCAAGTTTGATGATTTCATTAACAATTATATATGCTAGGAACACTACTTGGGATAAGATACCACTTTGTGTACATTGTAGATTCAAAATCTTTTTGAAAAAATGACCGCGAATGTGGTCTCATAGTTAAAAAAAATTTATATCATTCAATTAACTTCGGTTCTGTAGCTTTTTCTTTTTCCTTTGCTAACTGATGTAACTGTTGACTCTTTTGCTGATTGATTACTCACAATTTTCAACTAGATTTTCCTTTGTCTTTTCGACTGTTCATCCAAAGTCATGTAGTTCTATTCATTCATAGATCTGACAACATTATCTTTCGTATATTTGAATTAGCTCTGTCGCATTTGAATCTCATGCAGCACTTTTATCTAGCAAAAATGACAGTGAAAATGGGAATTCTCGTTAAAACTTTTACTTTTGCTTTATTATGATGAAATTCAAATACAGAACAAAGCTCTCTGTAGCTTTGTAACCTCGTTTACCAACATTGCATGCGATGACCTCGGGAATTATCTTGTTCCAAACTTTAGCTTAAACTTTTCTATGAGTAGAGCTTTTCAATCTTCATTATACCATCTATATGCAAATTCGTTTTCAGTTATCTGTTCGATAAGAATTTCTCTTTCACACTGTTCACTTTGCTGAAATATCATTTTGGTAAAAATGTTGACATAGAAAAAAATTCTGAATCTACAAGAGTTCTGAATTATTCTTTGATGTAAATTTTTCGACAATTATCTTTCAGATACAGTACTTTTATCTCTATCCAAAGATATATTCTAACGGTAGTGTGAAGGTATTGAAGTACTTATAATTATTGAATAAAATTTTTTATGGATTATTTCATCAATCATCTGATTTCACTGATAGTTTTAGTACTTGGTCACTGCAGGGTATGAATGTAGGTGTCTCTTTTCTTAATTCGTATTCCCACCAATACTCTATATACTTATTCACACATCATCCCTGCTCCAACCACATACCCACACCCATATCCATTTGTAATTCGTTCATTAGTTTCAAAACGTGTATATTCTTTTCAAAACATCTCAGTTGACCTGTTTATCTATCAGCTTTTAGTGTATCACGATCTAATATTAGAATATGCAACATAAAAATGATAATGCATTGATAAAGAAAGTAACACAATTTAAAAGGTGTGAGACATTGAAAAAGTCGTTAATTTCTATATTCGAATAGATAACAAACAAAGTAAAAAAGGATGGTGTTACAGCATTTAAGATGTCTATTCATGTGAGTATTTAAAAATAAGGTAACTGAACAGATCAAATCAGTCAAACAATGAGTTGCTCATCTGTTCTATTGTTAATTTGTCTGAACCAGAGCCCGAAAACGAACCGAACTCGAACCACTTCTTAAAAAACGACCTTAAACTGAACTGCGCCTAACTAATTTTTGAAAAGCGAATAAATATGGACAAGCACATAAGAAAAATGATTAGCTGAGCTATAATCTTTTTTGTAAGATTGTGATGCTATATGGGATTATCAAACGATCTTTAATCGAACATTTTACATTAGGGATTGTGGACGATCAATTTATATTTACAAAAATTTATCAAATCAAGAAATCAATTGTAAAAGATTTCATTTTATTTTGAATTTAAATCGAATTTATATAAAATTCAAAAAAATTCAATAAACTCAAAATAATTTAGATTACATCTAAATAAATTTGAAGTATTTTAAGCTCCTTTTTAATTAATTAAGTTTCACTTTGTATAGTTATCTATAGAAATCAAAAGAAACCTTTTATCTCTCAGTTCTACTAGCAATGGTATCTGTACAAGTTTTTTATTATCGTTAGAAAATAATAGGAACGGAGCACGGCCGTTTTCTTACGGGATCTTCTATAGTGATGATCGGATGTTAACGTATAATAGCAGTTTCTCTCTTTATTTCTGATCTATTTTTCTTGAAGTCATGTATTTTGACGATTGGGCTGTTGCATTTTAATTCACAAAAAAATATTATTTCCAGAAATTAATTCTCAAAAATTTAAATCTAAAATAATTTTAAATTTATTCCACATAACAATTTAAATTTATTTTAAATTAAAAGTTTGGTATCAGAAAAATTTTTATTTAATTTAAATTTATCTTGGCAACAGTCTTAGTTTAAAATAAACTTACAGGAAAATACCACGCCTATCAGGAACCGAACCGATCTCGAACCGGTTTTTCTAAAATTTAGCCGAACCGAACCGAACTCGAACCCACTTTTTTAAGACATATTCGAGCCGAACCGAACCCGAACCAATTTTTTAAAAAATTAGTCGAACCGAACCGAACTCGAATCCGTAAAAGTCAGTTCGATTCGGGCTCTGGTCTGAACTGATTTTTCTATCTACGATAAAGTTTATAATACAACCCATAGAACTTTTTTGTTGGTTATGATTTTCAAGTCGAATACAATCTATGTGACTATCTTCTTAATTGATTTTTATTCATACATTGAGAATAACTGATCAATTTTTATAATTTTTAGAGTCATTGTTGCAATTAATGGTAAGTACATGATAGAATCTTTAAAATATGAATTAATTTCTTTCATTTTTTTTTTCAGCTAAAGTTGTTTATAAAGAATCAAGCGAATGTAAGTATACTTGATGTTTCCAAAATAATATTTTATTCGGACTAGTTATAGATGAAGACTTAGAAAAATATTACCCAATCTCTTTTTTTTTCTAACACTTCAAATGTAAATCATCAAGTCAACATGTGAGAAATTCAAAATAGCGATAATAGTACGTGAATTAAATCTGAACAAGTCTCTGATCCTTTGATTTTTTTAATGTTCTTTCTATTTTGTTGAAATTCGATCTCAATAAACAGGCAGTACCGTCGAATAAAGAAGTGAGAGATATCAGGTGATGTTTTTAATGTTGTTCTCTTTGTCATAGTAACACTATTCAAAGTCGAGTACATGCTATTGAATATATATTCTGCTCAGCATTCACAATAGTGTAATTCGTAGAAGTTTTTTACATTATACTTTAAACAAATGCAAGATTAGTGTTAGTTTAAGGAATGAAAAAACGTTAAGTTCTTTGATAACGAAAAAAGAAGTTTTATTAAAACTCTAGGTCCAGGTGGTCTTAAATGGAGTAAAACAGGTAGGACAATTATTGGCAATGGTATGGGTCCTGGCCCAGATCAATTATATCTTCCAGACGGTATATTTATCGAACCGAAAACACAAATTATGTACATTGCTGATATGTCCAATAGCCGCATTCAAAAGCGATATCCTAATGGTGATATAAAAACAGCTGCTGGTCAGTCGGATGGCAAAAGTGGAAAAGCACCAAGTATGCTATCAGGTCCAGCAGATGTCTTTGCAGATGAAAATGAAAATGTCTTCGTTGCTGATTGGGGTAATCATCGAATTCAGTATTGGGGAAAAGACGCTAAATTCGGTAGAACAATCGCAGGGAATGGTAGTCAAGGTCCAGCATTAAATGAATTTAATTTTCCAAGTACAGTTTACTTTGATTCCAAGAAAAATATAATAGTTAGTGATTATGACAATCATCGCGTTACCCAATGGCCATTCGCTTTTGATCCAAAAACAGCGATTGGTACAATCATAGCTGTAAGCTGCTAATTTTATTTCTAGTGAATGATAGAAGAATTCTTTAATGGTTATTATTCCCTGAGTTCCAATATCAAATTCTTTTTTTTTATAAATTCTAGTAATATACAATCTTTTCAGGTTTACCACGATTTGTGGTATTTGTCTGAGAGAATGACTATGAAGAAGAAAAGCAACATAAGGAGTTTAGGGAGTTCGAGATAATGAAGATCGATAGATATAACCTTACTGAACTTTTCGTTATCACTTGTTTTAGGGTGGTAATGGTCCTGGTCTCAATCCATACCAATTGAATAATCCAACTGGTTTGTATTACGATGAACAAAATCAAATTTTGTACATAGCAAATGAAGCATCACACTCGATAACACAATGGATTCTTGGAAGCTATGAACCTCGTAATATATATGCTGGTATACCTGGAAGACCTGGAAATAGTGCAGCACAATTGTTTTTCCCAGAAGGTATAACTATGGATAAATACGGTAATTTATATATTGCCGACACTTCTAATCATCGAATACAAATGTTTTGTCCAAATGCTATACTGGGCATTACAATAGCAGGCACAGGTCAACTTGGTAATAGTAGTAGTGAATTCAGTTATCCGGCTGATATTGCATTTGATTCGGAACATAATTTATATGTTTCGGACAGATACAATAGTCGAATACAAATGTTTGAAAGAATTCATTGAGATATCTATTTCATAGACTGTTCTATTCAGGAACAATGATCGTTTTTCAACAAAACATGTTAATTGTAAGAATAAAGTTTTTATTTTAATCAAAAACTGATTGATTTTTGTTTTTCTATATGACTGAATCGGTATTAATTCTCATAAGAGAGATTGGGTGTGGGTAAGAGTGTAAGTACGAATCAAGACAAGAGACACTCACATCGATAACTGCATTCTCTTAGATATGAACGAAGATAGACTGGTTTGTAAATATTTTGATGAATATTCTAAGAAAAAAAATGAGCGACTAATTGACCATTCACATATCGACCTGGGCATAAGTCTCTTAAACAAACAGATAAGAATATGCATCAAAGCGCACGAAGAGAATGTGCATGTCTATATAAAATATTTCAAGCGTTCCTGTGAGTAATATTAGTGATCAAGCTGATAAGTCTTATTTACTGGAGTTGACTTTGCCTGAAGTTGTCGAAATAAAAGAAACAGAAAAATATTCTTGAGACAAAAATGAATAATTGAGAAAGTATACATCCTAGGGATCCCATAGAAAATGTGTTTCTCCGTATGAGTTACGTTTTTATTCTCTCGTCATATACTGATTTTGATGTAGATCCAAGTCATGCAAGAACAAAACCAAACAACCAAAGATAAATATACCAATACAGAGAAAGCTAAAAATCTACTGTCGTCTTCAATAAAACAAAAAAATGACACCATAACTGAGTGGAATAAGCTTAATGACTTTTTAGCAAACATTTTAATACTGTACTATGCCATTTCCATATTGAGATATAGGTTAAGCCGTTGGAAGGTCACACCTGTTTCTTCTTTCGTGAACTTCGAGAAAAGCTGGTACTCAAAATTTTTCAGAATGCCTTATTTATTCTTGGGATTGTTCAAGTGATCCTAACACTGTTCATTATCATTCTTGAAATAGCATCTCTAGTTGCCTATCACTATAAACCGACAGGCACTGGGATCTAGTGTTCAGTTTCATTCATGATAGCAGTCATTTTAACTATTCTATTACGTAATTCTAAGACGAAATATCAAATAATGCAAACTCAGATAGCATTTTCAATTCTTTTAACGTCTACTGAATTTACCTATCTAATTTTCTACGGCGTCGACACCTATTTGACTCTGTGGAAACTGTTCAGCAGTACTCTTGACACATCTCATCTTTTTCGAAAATGAATTGTCATGAACTTCATGTTATAATTATGACTTGTTGTACAAAAGAAAGGCTCGAATGTTCAAAAAAGTTGCACAAGTCTGAATCCAATTGTTCTTAAGTGAACGATTCATGTTGCTTTCAACCGCTGTAGAATTTTCTTTGCTTCACGTTGACCCGTAGCAAAAGCCGTATGTACTGAACCACCCGAACTAGTATGTTCACCAGCCCAAAACATTTGATTATGACAGCATTCTCTTGCCAAAGTTTCAAATGTTTCTAACGATGTATTGAGTGCATAATAGAAATAGGAACCACATGCATATGGACCTTGTGTCCATCGTGATATTCGATACCGTTCCAGTTGAAAGGCATGATTAGGAAATGCTCTTCTTAGATCATGAAGAATTGTAGTAATGGTATCTTCGTCTTTAGATGCTTCCATACGACGAGCGCGTGTTCCACCAATCATAAATACAAGGCTACGCTTCTTTGGAGCACAAACAGCAAATGGAAAAGATGCTCCAGCTATAAAGAATGTAGTAAAGCTTGGATCCCAGAATACCTTGTTGAATTGTAGAATAATCTTATCTGTGTCGCCAAATCCCATATTATCGATTGCACTCTGTTTTCATTGAGGTAAAGCTGGTTCAAATGTAATCGTTCGCTGCTTTAAGCAACCTAATGGAACCGTCATCAGGACGTACTTTGCTTGGATAGTTTCGCCATTTTTCGTTGAGACTTGAACATAACGTGAGTTACTGGTGACGATCCGAGTTACTTCCGTATTTAATTGAACAGGTAATGCAAATCTGTCGACGATTCGTTGAATTAAGAAACCGAATCCTTATTGCAAAGCCATATCTTCACCCTGTTCTTCTTCATCATCACCAGGTGAATCATCGAAGAATGTTTGCCTAGCAGATAGTCGATTAAGATCGACAGCTTCATATTGCTCTTTTCCGATAAACATAGCTTCAACAAGTCTTTTTATTTGTACTTCAGATATTTTTTCGTATTCAGGCTGAATCATTCCTCGAGCTGATACGTCTCGAATTCTTATACTGGCTTTATATTTTGGTGAAAATAACTTATCCATGATATATTGAGCTCTTACACATGTCTGACGTGATACAATGAGACCAGTCGTATCGTAGCATCCAGTCCCTTCAGGTTCGAAGAAATGAAAATAGTCATCACCTTGTCTCTCTTCGTTTGTTTGCAGTTGTCGATGTAGACTATATAGGGGATTTTTTACACCGTAAGCGTGAATCCATTCGGCACCAATATCAGCCGACACACCATTGCCGAATGTACGTGTATCGGTATAGACTCGTCCTCCCACACGATCTCGTGCTTCCAATATCGTCATTGTCACTGGTGTTGAAGCTTTTTTAAGGTCAATGGCTGCAGCAATGCCAGCAGGACCTGCACCGACAATAACAACATCTAAGTTTCGATTACTGCCAGATATTGAATTAGTCAAGAAAAGTTCTATGAGGACAAAGAAAGTGGTTGCAGGAGTCATACGGCAGTATATAAATCGATCTGTCAATATTGTTATATTAACTGATGTTGATATAAGGATGATGGACCAGCTTTCATTCTCTTTTACTTAATCCACCAATCTATTACTTGCATAGGTGCATCATAAAATGAAATACAATTTGATCTTGTCTTTAAAACGAACAAAATCCCCTTTAAACCTATATTCTGCTATTTATTCTACATTATGCTTATCATTTAACGGATTGTTTGATTCATGATTAATCTGTACTGTGAATTGACTGCTAAAGAATGTTTTATCTTCACGTCTTTGTTTCGAATTGTTCAAATATACTCAATAAGATTTAGGTTATTTATTCACGAATTCGTAATAAAAATAGGAGTTGCACTGAAAAATCGCTAACTGAATTTTGCTCATGAATCGATATATTTCCTTCAGCAACGAGTTGCATGAATATTAGTTTAATTCCGTAAAATCCATCCATAATTCCATATAAATCAACATCGGTATGATCGGGTATTTGTAAAATACTCTCTAATCCATTCTAAGCGCCGTTTAACTCGAAGTTAATATCAATCGATAGAGCTTAGAATTCTACACTCATGAGACCCAACTCTAAGCCATTTGCTTTGAAAAACGTTTGATAAAATAATAAAATACCTTTTCTATCAGCCCACTCTAACCCACCCCAAGCCCACACCAACCCACTCTAAGCCACTCTAAGCCATTCTCATGCAGATCTCAAAAAAAATAAACTTTCAATAAGAGAAAAAAATTATTGAGTCATTCTTCAATATATCTGAACTTATCCAACTTATGCTTACATCCCTCACTGTTTTTCAATGAGTCCTTCGTTCTCTTTTTTTTGCAACTATCTTTTTACATATATATGATTAATGGAATGAATGTTATACATGTGCTGCGCAATGAGTCATGTTTCTTTTATTATTCTTTTCTTTTTCTGTTTTTTTTAATTCGTTCTGTGTTCTCTTGCACATGAAAGTGTCTTGTTAGTGCAAGAGTATGAATAAAAAATGTATTTTTGTTCAGCAATATGTGATGGTTATCGTGTAATAGATGTAAGAACATTATTTTTGGGTGTGGATGTGGGTGTGGGTGTGGGTGTGGTTGTGGGTATGTGTGTGGGTGCTTCTTTTCTTATCCAACACCCACACCTACACCCACACATCCTCACCCACACCCACACCCGCACCTACACACACACCCACACCCTACTTGCAAATTGCTGCTAATGCCTCACATCGACCTTATGCCGATGTAATATTTCCTGCTTCTTTGGAAGCATTCAATCAAAGTACAAATGAAAATTTATGGATATTTGTTGTTCTTAAGACATTCTGTTTATCGTCACCTTTTCTCTTCAGATTGATACGATCAATTTTAAGTTAGTTCATTTCATTTTGTTCTTCAGTAAGCAGACATTTGATTTATTTTAATTAAAAAAAATAAATATTAAAATAATTAAAAATCATGATGCAAAAGAATACTGGAATGAAACAAGATAAATGTTATTTCACTACATGTACGAAATATTCATTCGTTATGATCATTTTATTGTAGTTTTTATTTTTTTTGTGATTCGAGGTTTCCGAAGAAGCAGGAAAAATTACGTCGACACAAGATCGATATGAGGCATTAGTGATCGTTTGCAAATAGCAATAACATTTTCCCGCGAAACGCTCATTAGATAAGGTACTACCTTCGCACAAGAATATACATTATCACTTTTGTGCACATTCTTTTAAACACAATGAAACGTGAAACGAAATCGCTGAATGAATAAGAGACAGTAAATGAATCGTTGTTTACGACAGTTTCAAATGATGAGAGTTATATTTGTAAGATGAATTTCAAATATTTATTATGATTGCCTTCCAAACTGAGGTCAGTAGATCAAGCTTCCGAACCTATCTATCTTGCAAAATACTCCAATCTAAATCTAAGATCACATCCGCTATTCTTTCGACAGCAGCAACAGTATCGATAGTCTTGGAAACTATTCGGATAACAATTATTATACTTATTTTCGTTCCAAGGAAAATCCTAATATGGTTCATAGTTTTTTAAAAAAGGTTCACTCGAATACACCTAAAGTTTTAGGGTTTCTATTCAGCACAGCTAATTAGGGACATAACACAAATTCAAGAGTGTAAATGACACTAAGGATTACTGATGGAACAGCAATCCCACTGAAATTGAAGCCGTTCGTTCGAATTACCAGAAAATGAACACAAGTCATAGAGAGAATCGGGACAAGGTTTACTTGTGGAACGGACGATGAGCTACAAACACTGGATACATATTCTTAACAACAAGAAATGCGCGTCAGTAATAATAGTGCTTAAATAATTGTCGAATTTTCTAGAATCTTCCAAAGCATTTTATGCATCTAAGATTTCTACTATAAATTCAAACTAATCAAAATATTGCAGTTTTGGTATATAATGTGGCGGGAAGATCCTAGTGTCTGCGTCAGTAGGGCAGTTATATTATTAATCTAGCAGAGTCAGAATAGGACGGACACAGGAAAGTATGAGCTAATTGAATTCTAAGTTTAGTGAAAACTCAATAGTACATCCTAAATTTTGTCAAGAGAAAGAATGGAGTGCTGAAAAACTTGTTGAACGATAAAATCAACGTGTATAGCAGACTAATATGGTGGTTGAACCACTGAAACCAAAGAATTAAATGATATTTACTCCTTCGTATAGTATGTGTCGTATATGTTATCATTAAGAGAAAAGAAGTTTGCATTGAACATGTAACTAACAATACAAATAAGTGTGGGTGTGGGTGTCGGTGTAGTTGTGGGTTCGTGGGTGTTATTGCGAGTAAGGAAGAGGAACCCACCCACACCCCAAATTCAACTTGAAATTCGAATTACAGACACTTTACTAGTATATAAAAATGGTTTCATCTGTTATAACAAAAAAATATTTATTGCTCTATATAAAAAGAAACAATCCAAATAGATTTTCAGCATAAAACAGGAAAGTCAATAGAATATTTGTCTTGATAAGTGACTCTGTGAGAATGTGTTTGTCGTAATAACAAATATCATCAAACAGAAAGAAAAAAAAACAGCTTTTTCTTTTCCATGAAATAGAGAAATCAATGATAGATCAATATTTTATTTTTCATCAAATACTTCTTTAAGTATGCAAAATAATAAAACAAAAGAGAAACAACCCACATATAAAAAGACGAAATAGTTTTTTTAATTTAAGCATAAAGAATGACCGTTTAATTACGTTTTGTAACCATAGTTCCTAAAATAAACATAAAATATAATTTTCATGAAAAGTAAATATATAAAATAACGAACCAGATTTATGTTTTGCATCAGGATGATTGAGTAATTCACGCGGACAGTGTGATCCAGGTGATTGAAGTATAACTTCTTTTAATTCAGAAAATATTGCTGAATCTTGTTTAGTTAAAAATGTTATTGCTTTGCCTGATTTGCCTGCACGACCTGTACGACCAATACGATGTGTATAATCTAGAATAATTGAAATTAAATTTGCTTTCTTTTCATAAAATCTACCGGCGAAGCCAGGATTTTGGGCTAAGAGGATTACCCCTCACAGTGGACAGCCCGATGACAAAATCGATTTATGAGACATGAAACGAAGTTATAGCTAATAGTAAAGTTCCTATGGCTCTGCATATAAATACACCTTGGAGTCTAATTGCAAGCAACTATCTTGTAGCAGCTAACATGAAGTCAATAAAATAGGCTAATATCACTGTTACGATCTTGCAAGTATAATGTATGTTTTAAATTGAAGATATAATTATTTTTATTAGATATTATGCAGTTACTTAGCCTGATATATTTACTTTATATCACAGGCTTCGATGTAGACTCATTAATATTGAGTTGTATAATAAATGTTTATCTTTTAGATCGATTAGATTTCTAATAAACAATACAAGTTCAAATACATGAATTTCTAAACTTTTACATCAACTGTTAGGTTCTAAATATAATCCATAGATAATTTCTAACTTTCGAGTTCTTATAGGGGAGCGTTAGTAACTTGCGAGAGAGCCTCTATAAGTGCTAAATCGTTTCTAGATCAGGATTATGTTCATTTGATGAGTACTGGTGAGCATTGAAAAAGGCTAGAATGATTTGGTTTTTCAAGTCTCCGTCCGTATGATATTGAATTTTCGCTGACTTTTTTCAACAAAATCCTGTAGGCCCTTCAGGTTACGTTGAACTCTGACCTTTGAGTTATGGCTTGAAATTTCATGCAACTAGTTCATGCTGAAAAGTTCAGCTTTCTTCATTACTTCTGTCATTAGAAACAAACATAAGAGCATAATTTGCTTTTTTACATAATAATATGCTGAATATACATATCTCAAAACAAAAGCAATAGAAAAAGCTGAAACTTTCCGAATAAACTAGTTCTATTGAGAATATTAGTTGTGGAAAGTCAACTTTGAACGTAACCTAAAAGGCACTATAGAGTTCTGTTGAACAATTCAATAAAAATTCTATTTTTCAAAAATCTTTTGAATAAAAGAGCCTAAACAAACATATCTAATCAAGGTCAACTGCAAACCATAATTGCAAAAAATATTGAATTATTAGCTACAATAACTTTAGGGATTGCTTCTGGTTTCCTTTTCTGTCCACTGTGCCATATTTCCCACCTACGAACCTTGACGCCTTGTTAGCAAGATTTTTGAGAGATATATTTCCTTTTCTTCGAAAATACATGAGTTTCACAGAATATGACATATGTGTTAAAATGTTTCATTGAGAAGGCTAATACATTTTTCAAAAATATCACCAGGAGAGGCTGAGCCATCTCTGCTTTTCCTAGCTCCACGAGTGATATAATCTTATTGTTTACCTTGAATAGTCCAAGTCATATCATAATTTATGACAAGTGAAACATCTTGTATATCAATACCACGACCAACAACATCTGTTGCAATAAGAATATCTTTTTTGCCTTGTTCTACTTGACCTAAAGCAAAATCTCGACTTTGTTGATTCTTCCCACCCTAGTAGAAATACACAAAAAAGAACATAATTTGTTTTGCAATTAATAAATCTATGAAAATGATTACATACATGTAAGGCACATGAATGATATTTTGTTTTATCTAAAACTTTAGCCAACTCATCAACAGTTTTTTTGTGATTAACAAATATAATAATAGGTGGAACAATACCACGTCCAAGAATTTCAAATAATTTATTACGTTTCTCATTTTCTGAACACATAATAATATTTTGTTCGACACGTTCATTAGGTTTACCAATTGAACCAATATAAACAGATGCTGGACGACGAAGATATGTACGTGCTAAACGTTCGATAGCTGGTTTCATTGTTGCTGTAAACATTACTGTTTGACGATATTTATGTTTTGAAGCAAAATCTCTTTAAAAAAAAATACGAAAGCTATTTTTTTCTTTTTCAAACAGAAAATTTTTTACTTTGTATATTCTGCGAGTTCATCATCTGGCTTTTGATTTGTCACTGGTACATATTCAAGAATACGTTTAACATCAGCTTCAAAACCCATATCTATGATAAGAAGCACATATAATAAGAATTCATAACGAGATAATTGAAAATTTTCTTACCAATCATTCGATCAGCTTCATCCATAACAACATAAGTACATTGTTGTAATGTTAAATAGCGATTTTCAAGTACATCAATAAGACGACCTGGTGTACCAATAACAATTTGACAACCGAGATTAAGTTTAAAACCTTGCCCTTCACGAGATACACCACCAATGATCGAGACAGCGGTTATATTTAATGGCTAAACATCAACAAAAAAATATTCAATGTACAATTTCGAAAAAATAAAAAAATTCCTACTTTTCCAAATTTGATTGCTTCTTTTTCAATTTGTTGTACTAACTCACGAGTTGGTGCTAAAATAAGTGCATATGGTCCATTATCAGCATCAAGAGATCTTAAAAATTACAACGTTTATTCATTTTATAATAATAAAACCATCTTACCTATCAGCTGTTGGTAACGATCGAATCCAAGAAAGTAAAGGAATAAGAAATGCTAAATAAATATAAAAACAATGATTCAAAAACAAAACGAATCAACAAACAAGAATTAACTGACCTGCTGTTTTACCAGAACCAGTTTCAGCAATACCAATTACATCTCGGTTTTGTAAGCCAATTGGGATAGCTTGCCGCTGAATCGGTGTTGGTTCCTATATTAAAAAAAAATTTGTCAGTGCAGCACATTTACAGTTATAATATGAAACTCGTACATGTTCTTTATCCTCATCATACTGATACAAAACAGGTTAAGTGAAAAATCTCTAGTAGTATCCAAAGATAATCGGTCTTCGGGTCTTATTGTGGAACTCATGTAGACTTGAGAAGAAAATAATAGTGAGTAGAAGTTTCAACGAAGATCTTCCAGGCTCTCATAAGACACAGCAATCAGATAAATAGATTTATCTAGCAATGAGAAAAGACGCGTAAGTTATAATAGCATTTGAATCATTCTAGAAATACGTAGATTCTGGTTATTCTAAATATTGCGAGTTTTGGTTCCAGTGCAACAAAAGAATTCTATTATAAGTGAAAATCAGTATGGCGTTGGTAAAGTTCAGGCTAAACTCAACAGTGTATTTTAAAGTTCGTTGAGAGAAAGTATGGTGTGCTCGAAAACTTACTGAACGATTAAGTCGACGTGGATAGCAGGTTAATATGGTAGTTGAACCGACGAAACGAAGAAGAAATTGACATTTACCACTTCCTATGACATGTGTCATATATATATATATACATCAGGAGAAAAGAAATTATGTATTGAAGATGTATCCGACAATACAAGTCAGTTTTTATAGTATGACGATGTTCAATGAATGAAATAAATTGGTAGAATAGTAATTCTAAATGAAAATATTTTTGAAATGATAAAATTTCAAAGCGCACGTTTCAATATTTTAAAATCTTTAATAACATACCATACATTTATAACAGTCAGAGTTTGTAAGTTCCAAACTTTAGTTATTCATAGGATCATACCGACAAGCTTTTTATTATTGTGTTTTGAACAGAAGCTTGTTTTCTTTTCCTGCGGCGTTCTAATTTTTTTCTATTTGCCTCATTGTTTTTCATTTTCGTATTCTGTTATTTTTTTTATTATGCTAACCATTGATTTATTTGGAAAATAAGTTTATTCTGCAAATCCATTATTTCTACCACAGGTCTCTCCGTATTATTATATAACTCGATGAGCTCAGATATACTGATATTGATTATTTCCCAATGGAAGAAAAATGATCATTTTACACTTTTTATGTTGATCATGTAATGATTTTGGCAAATCAAAGTATCAGTACGCATTATACTTGATATCTTGAATATATAAATTTTTATCTGCGAAAAGACTAAAAACTCTGTAGTTCAGAACATAGACAAACGTATTCCAATCTTTTTCCATTCCTAAGGAATTCTGAGAAAAGAAGTCTAAGACGTGTTGTCCTCGATTGCTATAGAAAACATACTCATTGATGCCCGAAATTCGATTCTAGTTGCTGGAACCTGCAGATGAGTAGAACCGTAAGAACCTCGATTTGAACTTATTATTTTCTTCGAAAATATATGTCAGTTCCACGAAATAGTATTCTTGTTTTTTACTTTAGAAAATTAAAATTACCTTATAACCACAGGTTTTAATAACATCAAGAATGTCTTTTTGAAGTCCAGCTTCATTCCATGATCGTATTGGATGTGGAATATTTCCACCTTTTGTTGTTATATCATAATCTTCTTTAAAGATACGCCAATCTCGTTCAGTCATTTCTTCCAAATTCTTCTCAGACCAATGACGTTCATCATAACGATTGTTTTCATCTTTTTCTCGATAAGATAACAAAGGACTTCTAAAAAATAATCAATCACAAAAAGTGATTTATTTTGCTTTTATATAACTTACGCTACTCGATCTTCTTCTTCTTGTTTATCAGTATCAATGTCTACTGTACGACCACGACCAAAACTTTGTATTGGATGTTTTTCTTTATAGATTGGATTATAATCAACGGCTGTATCTTCATTTTCATTCCAATCAAAAACAAATTTTCGATCATTTAAACGATGAACTTTACGTTCTTTCTAGAGAGATAAAAAAAAGCAACCATTTGATTTAAATGAAGAAAATAATTTACTTTAACAATGCCAAGGTATCGTTCCTTAACAGCTGCTTCTTCACGTTCTTCATCAGCACCTAAAAGATGAAAAAAGTAATAGTGAAAATGAAAACAATAAACAGATATGAAAGAATTACTTGAGCTACTTGATCGATCTCTGTGATCAACTTTTTCATGTCGATATCGATCGCGTCCTTGATCATCTTTTACAACAGTTCGTTGAGCTTCTTTACTGAATGTATCATGTTTTTTAAGCATTTCTTCATTGCGTTGACGCACTGCTTCCACTTCTTCTTGCCGTCGCTGTGTTGCAGTAGCTTCACGTTCTTGTTTAGTTAAAAATTTGGGCTAAAAAAAGAAGAAAAACTCGATTAATGCATAACAATGATTTCTAATTATATATGCTTCATATCTAATAAGTGTTGTCATTGACGAAATAGAATGATAGTTTAGATCAAAAACGAATCTGTTCATTAAATTATCCATATACGTATACCAATACAAACCAAAAAAGCAGACGATATCGATATAAAGTATTTATCTTGCCCTTTCGCAATATATTTTAAGATTACTGTGATTGTTCTTACTCATGTCATTTCGTCACTAATATATTCAGTTTTATTTATTTCTAATGTGAGTTCTATGCATTCTCTTGATATCTATTTCATAAATGATTGTGAGAGTACAGATATTAGATGATGTATTCAAGGTCTTTGGCTTTTATTTAATAGTATAAGTTTTTAGCCAAACCTCTCGATCTAGCTCGGATGCTCCTGATTTTTAAAGATTTATTCAGTTTGAGTTTTAGTAAGACCTTGAATGAATAAGACAAGGTAAAAAAAATACCAACTATTGCACTGTTTGACGAATGCAGTAACCGAGAAGAAAACGCGTGATGTCTGTTTGAGTTGTCCAAATGTAAAATAATTGATTTCATAAATACATCCTATGCCAAAAACTCAATGGAAGAAAGGCGTACTTCTGTACTACAGAAGTATGGTTTTTCTCCATTGCAAGAACTTATGTCATTATAGAAGAAAAATTTACCATGTTTTTATGGAATATTTTCGTTCCAAGATGAGGTAAGTGAAATGTGGTAGAAGAATTCTTTTGCTACAAACTTTATCACAACAAGTAAAATACTGATTCTATATCAATTCAAAAAGAATGCCTTATGAATTAATTAGAGAAAAAATTTGCTTTTACTAATTTGGCAGTAGGAAGTAACATGTACTTATTTGAACAGAAATTTGAATTTCTTTTGATAGAAGACAGTCAAATAGTTTCTAGACTTCAATAAAGGTTTCCTTATTTATTGGTAAAATCGTTATCGATTTTTCTCTGTTTATACTTTTTTGATCGCGTATCCCAGTATTCTTGAAAGCGCATGTCAAGATGTAGGACATGACAAAATCTTCTTTTTTTTGAATTAAGCATTGTTAATATTGTATAAGAGTGTGGGTGTGGACCTCTTCGTCAACACCCACACCCTCCAATAATAAAATGTAGAAATATAATAGTAAGCTTATTATCTTAATTACCTTTGCGGTTGCTTCTTGTTCTTTTTTATTTCTTTCAAGCATTGCTTCTAGTGAGAATGGTACACGTTTTGAGGAATTTGTTTCATAAGGTTTACTATAATTTGTCATTATTGTTGCTGTTTTATTAACTGTTGAATTTCGTTCTAAAATGTCATTATTATCATTTTGTTTTTTTACTTTATAAGTTTCATCAATTTTTCGATGTTTTGAACTAAAATGAATATTAAAAAAAAATTACCAATTACAATCAATCAATCAAATAACATACTCAGGTGATTGTGATCGTTTAGATGATGAATGTCGATGTTTTGTTTCATATTCATCATGATGGGATCGATGATGACGATGTTCTCTAGAAAAATTAAAATAGATAATCATATTGAAAACAAAGATTCAAGAAGTATACCTTTCTTTGCTTGTACTTCTATGTCGTTTTATTAAGTCACGAGACAGTGATATACTTTCGGACATTATTTATCTGAAATGCAAAACAAATATATATAATTATATATATGCATACAAATCTAAATTGAATAGTATGCAATATGAAAAATATGAAGTAATTTTATTCTAGTGGTTTCAAGTCCTTCAATAACTCCTTAGTCACATGTCACATTATCTCTAACACGTATTTTGTTAAAAAGTTGAACAATTGAAAATAGTTTTAATTCTGTAAACATATAATCAAATTCATCATCGTTTAATTCATGATATTAACCATATAAAACAGGTATCTAATGTTTTCTTGAAAAAATTTTTCCAAGATTTTATTTAATAACATAATATGATGAAAATAATTGATCAATTCCTAGATAATTATCATTTCGATTTGTCGAATTTGTAAAATAGGACTCCATCTAGAAATAAATCCAGATAAAAAAAAACACAGAAACAGCTTTTTTTTATTGGATCAGTATCTAAAAACAAAAGAAAAGAATATTTAAATATTAACATCTTTGTTTGTTTTTCTACCAACACATTTCTGACTAAAATGATTCGATGCAATAGTATTCATTTTTGAAATAATAATTATTTAACCAAGATAAAGATCATAAACATTTTTGAGTTCATCCGGTATAGAAAAATAAGATTATTAATATCATATTTAATTATTTATATTAATATTCGTCAAGTAATACTTCAAGACCAGTAAAAATTGACGAACCAATTGTTATTATTGAATAAGCAACACGAAGATGAAGTCAATAAACATCCAATAGTAACTTGACATATATAATATGATATTGATTAATGAAGATTTTACCATTCTTATTAATCTGCACTATGAAAAAAAAACACATAACATGATTGAAATATTTCGCTAGAAAGTTGTGAAAAGACGAGCATATCAAATATTACGAAATCTAATAAAAAAAAAATAAGAAATATAAATGCCATTCAATAGAAGTTAGAAATAAGAATCATAAAAAATTATAACGTATTTCGCAATAAAGCTACAACTGACAGATTTGGTAAAAAGATTCAACCAATTGGAAGTATGGATAAACATGCAATACGAATGGATCTTTTAATGTCAATTATGATTTATTTTTTTAAAGTTATTGCACACGACACTGGTGGAAGAGGCATTCGACTGTCAAGAGTAAAAATTTCATTTATTAGTCTATGAACAGATGAGAAAACGACGAATTTTTCGAGTGCAGTGAAACTCAAAATGATTGGATGAATATTTCACAGAAAATCAAGTTAAATTTTCTGATTTTGATTATATTTGAATCAGCCTCTGACCACGAAAGATTCTAGAGTTATTTGAAAAATTAGCGCCACCTATAGTAGATTTTCGCAAATATCGCAAGCACGGTATGTTGTCAGAAACTGCGCTTCACACTTTTAGAATCAGAAAAATAAGCTTGATTCTTTGTGAAATTTTCATCCAATCATTCCTAGTTTCACCGAACTCAAAATTACAATACTCTTCATCACTAGATCACGTACTATATACGACGAGACGATAGACGAATGAAAAGTAATATGAGTCATCCTTACAAATGCTGTAATGCTTTAAATCATTAGATAATTTTCAAAAGAAAATGGAACAATATTACGGACAAATTGTCGTTAGTTCTAGTTTAGTTTAAACATGCAGGAGCGATATAATCTGCACACACTACACTACGTGAGGGTGAGGGCGCTGAGTTTTAAGTAAACTAGTACTTGAATGTGTGCTGAAAATATAAAATGAATCAATACTTTCACCATTGAGCAAGAGCACAGGCTTTTTTTTAAATAATCAGTCAGTATGCCATCAGATTCATATCTTCTATAAGAAACAATTTGTCTTCAAACTCTGAGATCTCAATCAGTACTGAGTGCTTTACTACTGATATAGATTTGAGCCAGATCGGAGTATGTTTAGTCAAGATATCAGATATATTAGTACAGTGGTACTGCAAAACGAGTAAAAGTAATAATTGTATATCTCGGCCCAGGAGGCCTGGAAAACCAAACCCTTGTAGGCTATTTAATAGCTCATTAAGGTCCATGGTTTGAGCACATACTCGATCAAAAAGCAGTTTGATAGTTGGAGAACTTTCTTCGTCAGATTAACAGCGCATATAATACTTAGAGAAGATACTCTTGAAACTTTCTGATAGAGAAAAAAGAAAAAATGCCAGACGAATTCTATTAGTTGTTTATACACCTTTACTTTTTATAATGACACAGTCGTACCACATCATACAGAAAAGGACATGCAAAATAAATTAAAGAGAAAATGGTATGATAACGGATCAACAGAAAAATTCAAGGACAAGAAAGTATACCATCCATCTCCATCAGTGCTTGCTTTACGTAAATAAGATGACACAAACGGTGCAATAAATTCGACTTCAATAGCCGTCTTTTGCAGTGTACAAAGAAAAATATTATCTTTTTAATATTTTACATAATTTTTTCCATTATATTGATGATATTGTTTCACCAGTTTTCAAGAACATGCATGAAACTTGTTCGAGGTATTAGTCTTCAATATGAAATCAGGCCGTGTCCTCATTCATAAAATAAATCTTCTATGTATATGATAACTAATCAACGTCATGAGAAAGAAGCGAAGAATTTATTATCAAGACGACGATGCCATTCATATAAGAAAGACTATTTCGTTTTACAATAGACACAGTAGATCTAGTTCAACGAAACACAAAGTCTATTGGTCACGATTTGAATCAGAGATGGGTGTGGGTGTGGGTGTGGGTGTGTGGGTGAGGGTATGGGGTGTGGGTGTGGGTGATGGATGTGGGTGTGGGTGGGTGTGGGTGTGGATGGGGGGTGGATGTGGGTGTGGGTGGGTGTGAGTGTTAGTGTGGCTGCCACTATACTTGAAATCAACACCCATACCAACACCATACAATGAGACTTCACTAACGAGGTTTCTATAATAGTCAAGCTTTTGTTAATCTTGTGAAAATGAATTTATTATATTTACCTTTTTACAACGTGGAAATAGAAAAAGTATGACTAAGTTTGCTATTCGGTTGACACAGTACCCTAAAATTACAAATTCTGCATAGCAATTAATATTGCACAACATTTACGCAAGTATTGAGGGAGAAAGTGTAATGACAAAGAAAGAAAACGTGCGCACTGTTATTTTTTTAGCATTATTGTTTCGAGTTTAACCAACAAATTTCTTTTAAACATACACAGTAAGTTGTTTACATCTTATTGGCATATTTTTATTGTGAAAATCTTGTTCAATTTCTTTTCAAATTTATGTCGATATAACGAGGATGTTTTACATGAATGTCTTGCGTGTTCTTCCAAAATAATTCTCATTTAGGAGAAAAGTAGATCAATTATTGGAAAGTTTTTATATTCGACTGTTTCTATGCTAATAGAAAAACAAAAGTATTCTACTGAGGAAATTTATTGTCTCAAATTTCCTCTCTCTTAATTATTTATTAAATAAAATACTTAATGATAAAAAAAGAACAGATCGTGCGTCTGTTCTAGTTTTTCGATTTAAATTTATCTTTTAATAGTGGGAACGTCAGCGAGATTTTTTTACAAAAGACTTACACAATTACATATAGATATAAAGACTATTTAATCATATCTGCTTTGTTGTTTTGAATAGCATGGCTTTAATGTTACATCCGTCATCAGGACGTAGTAATTTCGATGTAGTATCTGAAAAATTAAAGTCTGCCAACAACGAGGAACAGCCTTCAACAACAACTAAACAGAATCAACATGTTACTCAACCAGATAATAAAACAGAAATTGAAACAAACACAAAAGATGCCATCGAAGATGCTGTAAAATCTGAATCATCAACATCAACAAATAACCCAACAACTACTGACAAGAGCTGAACGCAAACCAGGACACTAAAACAATGCCATACTTGTACATCGAAAATTTAATAGACATTCAGTTTTTTTATTATGCTAAATATTAACTGAAGTCAATTGTTGGTTACTGTTAGGCATTTAATTAAACATTATTTCCTAACGGTGATACAGTATCGACTTATAAGAAATCTGGAAACAAAACAAAATCTCTCTTGTCAACAGACACCTTGTAGGAGCATGTGTGGGTGTGGGTGTGGGCGTGGGTGCGAGCAAAGCTATTTCCTTCAAGCACACCCTCACACCCACACCCCACACCCCACACCCCACACCCCACACCCACACCCACCCATCCACCCAAACCCACATCCACACCCGCACCTACACCCACACCCTTCAAATATTCAGCCTTCAACCACACGTATCTCTCACCCTTAGAACTTTCTCTCTCTCTCATCTACACTGTTAACCTCCGTGCCTTCTCTTCGCTATCTTCCTTTAGATGAAAATTGAAAGTTTGACTCGAACAGAATTTTCGAGTTTTACATGTTTGATAGATAGTGTTAAGGAAATATTCTTCCTCGTGAACTATATATGTTTCTTCTTGCTCAATGGAAATTGTTCGTTCGTATCTATTTTCTCACGGTCAATTAACATCGATATTGACCTTGTCTTTTTATTCTTTTGCGCATTAATCTTTCTATCGCATAGCTTATAATACGTGATAGTGTTATCATCATATATATACATATGCACTTCTTTCATTGTATTCAGAATGGTTATTGCTGGCATTCTCTTCTTCTTAATTCTTTCATGCTTTCATTCTCTTCTTGATTCTTTCCTTCTTTCGTGTTTTCTTCTTCATTATTGAAATAAAATTGAACTCACGTTCAACAAAAATACAAAACTTACAGATAGATCTTAGAGTCATCAGAATACTATAGAAATTTTAGATCAAATGGATGTGTTCTTCTAGAGATATTGATTGTGAAAAGTACTATAATATATCACAAGACAAGGCTACATAATCAACTGATCTTGGGCGATCAGTATCTTCAAAAGAGTACATCCTTTTAAACTGAGGTTTTTATGGTACTCCGATGATTCGACGATCTATCTGTAGGCAAAGTTTCAGGTAAAAATATCCTAATTCACTTATCTACGATTATCTGACCCAAAAGTCGAAAATTCTAGTAAAATGGCTATAAGTTTAGCTCAGTAGCTCATGGGCATCTGCTATTCTGGGATTTCCTTAGTTTTGCTGAAACCTACTTATAGACAAAATAAATGTGGAGTGAAAAGCTCGTCACCAGCTGGATAACTTCCTTCTTCACTTGAAAACCCGTCATGAGTTTCCGCTTAGGTCCAATTTTACCATAACAATCTTCATAAAAGGCCATATTTGAATGATTAGGTAGTACTCTCTGTTGAGCTCAGTAGTATGCATTTTCATTAACACCAAGTTTTAATGAAAATGCATACTGCTGAATGCTATGTAGGTTACCAACTATTCATAGAAATAAGATTTTTTGTGAAGATTAACTCTTTGGTTATGAGTTTTTTTCTACCAACAAAAAACCTTTGGTTTGACAAAAGGTTAAAGTAGATTGTGTAAATTTATGCAGATACTACACGATGACGCTATGATTCTGTTCATGCAAGAGCACTCATATAACATAACTAAGCGATAGAACCCTACAAGATAATTTCACCTTATCATATCCTATACCAGTCTACGGTACAACAACTAAAGTAGAGTAACTAGATTTAGTGTCCGACAATTGGCACACACAACATCGTGACATATGAGGCGATTCCTTAGAAGTGTCGCACTATGCCTTATGCGTAAATACCTTCTGATTTACCTATAAAGACATTCTGCCTTAGTAGTATTCTGTACGCTACTTCTACCTCCTTAGGGAAGACAAGTTTCGGTTGTACCACAAAGTCCGATTTCTATAGGATAGATTAAACAAGAATATTTAAAAAATCATCGGAAAGAACCGAGAACGAACCTACGACATTTTAAATTCTACTGAATCGGAAGAGTCATAATTGTTACAGAAGTAGTCTGAACTAGAGCGTAGCCCGTGATATAGGGGCTCCGTAACCAAAGAGTTAATCAAGTAAACTTACGCTTAGGTAAAAAGTTTTGTATGACTTTTCAAGCAGATCTAGAGCCTGGATCAAGAATTCCGTAGTCCATATCATTGTGTTCAGAAACTCACTTTTGTACAGTAAACGTGACTTTAGGGTGTGGGTGTGGGTGTGGGTGCGGGCTGTGGGTGAAAGATATCAACACCCACACCGACATCCATCCTACACCCACGCCCACGCACACACACCCACACCCATACCCACACCCACACCCACACCCACACCCATACCCCACACCCCACACCCACACCCACACCCACACCCTTTAAAATCTAAATATGTAAAAAAAAGAAAAAAAAGAAGCTTGTCAGTGCAACTCACGTATTTCCTTCCGACCTCAGTAAACCGATTAAAATTTGTAAAATAAAAAATTTCTTAAAGACTATACTTGTTTATTAAAACTAATCTATCATTAGTGAAAAAAATCTACCTTATGTATTTCCAGACTTTCAAAACATTTATTATTTTCTTGAGCGCTATTTTTTTCCTTTCTCATTTTCACTATTGTTTGTTTTGTTTCCATTTTTCTTGTTCTTTATGATTTAATATAATTATTTTTTTCTAATCAGTAATTGATTATTAATGTTTGTAATAGGGAGGGGATGGGGAACCGCAAAAACTCGCTTTTAAACTTACATTCACTATTTTCTTAGAAAATATAGGTGAGCTGCAGAAAATAATCTTGATTAGTTGTGTATATACTATGTGGAGATACGTTGACATCTGTTTATATGAAAGAAATGTCAGAATTCATCATAGATTCATGAACAGATATATAGCAGAAGACTCAAAAAAAACTTTTAATAAGATACTGGAATTTCAAATATAGAAATGTCAGCTTGTCAAAAAAAATCTAATGCCGACGACAGAATGATCTATTTCAAAAGATGAAGAAAAGTAAAATACGTCGTTACATCCATTTTAAAATTTAATTAATATAAATAGTGATGATGGAAAGAACACCGAAATTCTGTAATTTTATCTAATCTTCACGTTAATGTTGCATGGATCGGCTTTTAATTAAGAACGAAATAAGAGTAATAAGCATGAAAAGAAAATACTATAACAAAAACATATTTTATGCAAAGTGACTTGTTTGAAGTAAACAAAGATAGTTTGAAAAATAAAGTTTTCATATTTGAGATGCATAGATTAGTGTTCGAAATAAATATTTGAATAATTTCCTGAAAATAGTCTTTATTTAAAAGTTATACCGAAGTGCATAAAACACGTTTCATATTTAACTATTTCCTGTGGATTCATATGGCTAGTGATGCAAAAGAAATGCATTACATTACATATTGAGTTCGA
>CAJNOP010000794.1:64058-74955 GCA_905250075.1 Rotaria sp. Silwood1
CATTACATTCAATACAAGAAAAATGAGCAGAACAAACAACGACCAATAAAACGCGTTCACTTACTAACTAATCGAAGTAATATTCATTTGAGGGAAGAACGATTCTCGTTGCCAATCGCTATAAAACGATCGTCACAGGTTGAAACTGATGAGGACTTTCGCCTGAAGCGATGGGGAAATAATTTTTCATACTGTTACTACACAGAAGAGCTTAAAAACAAGCAAAAAACTGTGTCTGACGTTGTCTAGGAAGCTGCTCAAGGAATCATTTTCGAAGGAACCAAGCTCAGCAAACCATATGAAGCTGAATGGTTAGCTGAGCAGTTACGTGCAGTTAAACATTTTGGAAATACGGTGGAGGCAGAGATGCATACTAAACTTCCACCTATTATTAGTCAAACATGTGTTTATCTCTATACTAAAGAATCATTTTTGTACAAATTGATTAATTCTGTACTCCGCAATCCTGAAACAATTACTTGTGAACAGTTAAAAACATTAGGGCCATTTTCTTGGCTACTCTGCACATATTTGAACCAATTAAATACAAGAAATAACCTCATTGTTTATCGTGGCGTCACACTAACTGATCAACAACGACAAGAATATATTAAAAAAGAAGGTGAAAGAATATGTTTTACTTCATTCACTTCAACAAGCGAGAATCAGGAACTAGCTGAACAATTTGGCAACACTCTTTTCGTTATTGATTTAGGTAAACACGCTGACTTCTATGGTGTAAATGTCTCTCTATTGTCCGACTTTCCTGAAGAAGAAGAATTTTTAATTAATACAGTTGCCACATTCAAATTTGTTAAATATGAATTTGATAATGTGAAGAAGAAATATTTTTCATCTCAAAACACTTTATTAAACAGTCTATAAAACAATATTAGCTTATTTTTACGAAATGCTAGTCGATTGGAAATAGACCCATCAATGTCTTGACGAAAAGACAAATTCCAGTTGCTAGTCTCACCTCTTACTTTTCAATAGTCGACCATATCAAAGTGTGTTAACAACAGAAATAATATTTTATATATAAAACTGAATAAAAAAAAATGCAGAGATTAATTTCGCCGCAGCGTTTTGTAAGGAGATGAGTATAACAGTCTGTGGTGAGGGTGAGTTTTGTAATGCCTGGATTCAGCGTTTATTTAGTTAATCCATTGATCATTGGAGCGCCACGAGGTATTATGTGGTCATATGATAAACGATATGTAGTATGATAATTTAATGATACTAATCATCTAAATGTTTCATCGAATGAATGTGATGATTTATCAATGTCTTTGGTATGTATCATTTTTATAATCACTAAATGATTCATCTGAATCACAATATGCTCTTCTTGATGAATTGAATAAATGGATAGCTATTAGTCAACTCTGTCTTTCATTCTATTTTACATGTTGGCATTGTTTAGTATCCATTTTCAGCTACAAACAGTGAAGTTTACATTATCATTAGTCTATCAAATGTTGTTTCGTATGAATTTAAATAAATGAGTTATAGATTTAAAATAAATTTTTTTTTAATGAATAAAAACTAGTGAATTAAATTAATGAATGTTAATAAAAAAAAAAAAACAAAGTCAGCTAATATTTCTGTTAATCCAAATCGATAATTCTGTTTCTTGTTTATCCCTATAGTTGATATTAAATAATAGATTTAATTTTTTTGTTTCTTTTTTAAACCAAGAATAAAAATAATCATAATCATTTATTTTCCATAAATAAGCTTTTAACATTGATAATTTTGGTAAATGATTTAATAAATATAATAAATCATTTGCTTGATCAATATTACATTTAAGTTGTTCAATATTCGAAAATATTTTACAAAAATTTTCAATCTGGTGATGAAATTTAAATGAAGAAGATTGATATTTATAAATATCCAATTTTTTAATCATTTTATTTAAATATTCACATGCTTCATCATTGTATGCAAAATGTTCTAAAGCACGAATACTAATCATCATTGATGATATTTTTGGTGCTTCTTGTAATATTCTTAATAATACATATGCATCTTTTATTTTAAATTCAAATGAAATTCCCAAATATTTTAAATTAGATAAATTAACAATATTTTTTAATGATTTAATTGCTTGTGTTCCTAATTGTGGTCTATGAGCATATTTCGGAGGAAGAATTGTTAATGATGTAACATTTGAAAAACAATATCCACCTAATTCTGTTATTGTTGTATGATATATCGTTAAATTTTTCACATTATTAAATGTATTAATTAACTGATTTGAATATCTATTAGAATCTAATTCTAATGTATAAGAATTTAACATATAAGGTACTGTATAAATCAATGCCGAATAGTTTGATAATGAATATTCAGTATACCATTGATGTTGTTTTATCCAAAAATCAGTTTGAAATTTATTAAATTTATCTTCAATATGATTATCATTAGGTTTATATATATAATTAAATATGAATTTAAATGTATCTAAACAAGATAATAAAGATGTAATTAAATATTCCCATTGATTAGCATCAATCATATCTAAATCATAAGTTCCATAGAATTTTAAACTTGTTAACTTTGGTATATATTTTGCTAATAATTTAAAATCTTCAAATTTATATTCAAAATTAGATATAATCAATTCTTTTAAATGAATAGCTTTCATGAAATCAATATTTGAATAATTTGTTGTATAAGAATAATATGAAGAAAGATATTGAATATTGAGATAAGTTAACATTGGTGCATATTTGAATAAATGATGAAATAATTGATCAAGTGAACAAGCAGAAATTGTGAGATTTGTAATTGATGAAAATTTATTAATTGATGATAATGTTGGAATTGATAATATTTCTAAATTAGATGTTAATGAATCAGTTAAATGAATATCATTAGAATCAAATAAATGAAAAGAATGTAATTGTGGTATTAAAGGTATTATTAATTTCAATTTTTGTAAAATATTTTCTTCAACTTGAATTAATGTTAATGAATGAAGATGAAGAAATTCATTTAATGAAAATAATGATAAAAATGTTTTGATTTGATCAGATGTATCTTTATTTGTTAATATTAATGAATAAATTTGATTTTTTACATCAGGATTTGATAATAAGAATTTACAAAATCGATCAAATATTGATTTTTGAATATTCGTAAAATTAACATGTAATGGAATTGTCCGAATAAGTTGATTAAAATGATTGTTTAACTGATTAAATGAATAAAATATATCAAATATACTAAGAAATTCAGATATTTCAATGAAAATTTCATTTGGTAATAATTCAAATTTCATGATGACTTGTAATTGTAATTCGATTATAATAGAAAGAATCTAATAAACACGTTTTTTTCTGTTCTACTGGATATATATGTGCACATATATGTTATCAGTTTCATCCTATATAATACCCAAGACTAGAAGAGAAAAGAATTTAATGTAAATAATTCGAGGATTATTCTATATTTATATTCATTTTCACTGTATTCTCGTCAATACATTCAAGCTTATAATCATAGCTATTTTATAATTCGGGTCCATAAAACTTGTGCATGAGATAATAAATTCATATTTATACTTTGAAAGATAATAAAAATATAAGTAGCAATAATGACAACTTTTTTTTAATTTTACTTTTGAAAATCAGACGCATGTTTGGGTGTAATTTTATAATGAATCATTTCGATTGTGAATAATCATTTTCATATATGTAATACTTGTTCTTAAAATGAACTCATCTTACTTAGACTAAAGCATCGGCAAAGATTACTAAGACATGTGCAAAACCAAGTTTTTTTTTTTGGTTATATCTTTTGAATTTTGCTTTACTCTAGTCTTAATATATACTACAGAGTCATTGAAAGATGATCAACAAGGGTGTGGGTGGGTGTGGGGTGTGGGTGTGGGCGTGGTGTGGGTGTGGGTGTGGGAGGTGGGTGTGGGTGTGTGGGTGTGGGTGTGTATGTGGCTAATAATTTCATTAACCTATGCCCAAACGCACATCCACACCCTTTTCATATTGAGTTCAATCAATTAGTTTTTCTAATGCAACGAGAAGTTTCTATTAAAAAATCTCGAGTTTTCATATCACGCTCAACAACATGAAACATTATCTTTCGATTCATTGATAAAGCTTTCACTTGAACGATTATCAACATAAAGTTTCAAAACAATTTCCTGAAGTATATTTGAAAATCTCTTTCTGTATTTCTTCCTACAAAAGATTTCAAAACCCTTTATATAAAAAAGAAAACAATAACTAAAAATTATTTTTCTGTAGTTACTATTGGCAACTTTTTTCTTTTGCAGTTTCAATGGAAGAACAATGATAAACTGAGAATTTGGATTTAAGTGTATTATCTATTCGTTTTCCCTTCAATTTTAATATATTTCTTTTATGTTTACAGGGACAGCAATCATCTCTTCAGACAAGGATTCTTTTTCCCATCACTTATACATTACACTTGAACAACAAGGAAAATGAACGTAACCGTCGACCACATATCGTTTAAAAGATGATTATCGTCAAACTGATATGTGTACAGACGAATAATATGTCATGTCCTGATACACGTATAATATGTTTTTTCGGCGCTTCAACTCTGTCATAATTGACACATGCATAAGTTAATAGAAACACTTCTCTTCTCTGTCAGAATAGTCATGTGGTGATCATGGAAACGATAAAAATAATCAGAAAATTATGTATCCTAATAATATCTATTTCAATTAGTAATCTGTTTGTTCATCATTGATTGACATTTTATCTGAAGATTTGGCACAATATTCATTCTAATGAAAAGAGATGTATACTGATGGGTATCCAGCAACAATTGGTAGTTTGAGATTATGATAAAAATTCAATTTAACAAGCATATTTCATATGCATATTTTTTTCTAAAAACTTGTATGATTGTTTGTATTAATATTTATCAAACTCCTATATTTTACATGTTCACTTGGATACTATGTCCATTTAATCTGTTACATAGAAAAACTTTGTTTTCTTTTGGTTCGATTGAAATTTCTTTCATTGACTGAAGTATTTTAGACAGAGGCGGCGGAACGATTCTAATCTATGGGAGGCTCAAAACTCCTCAGGCAATGATACGAAGGTGATGTACGAGGAGGGGGTATTTTCTGGCTTTTCAACCCTAACTCTTATCAAAGAGATATCGGATATCTCGATGTTTTTTCAACAGAGTTTATTTTGCATATATCCTTCTATAGGTGACTGATATAATCTTGGAGTATTTTGGAAAGATGTTCTATGGAAGTTGTGAATCTTTCGTGATTTATTTCTTTAGTATTTACAGGATTCGTTTTAATCACAAAATTTCTCTGCTTCATAGCATAGAACATAATATAACTCTATTAAAAAAACCATGATTTTGAAGAAAAAGCTTTCATCTTCAGTTGTTCTTCATCTGAAGTCTTGTCTACTTTCATCTTCGATCACATGCCCGTGTTTGCCTCAATTTCGTTCAGTTGACGATGAAAGTAGTACATAAGTACAGGAACTTACAGAAAAATTTCGAAAAAATGGATCATAGAAGCTGCTGTTGAATTCTCTACACCAATGCATCACAATGTCTTGTCGACCTGTTGTAATGAGTTCTTAGAATAGTGAAACATAGGATATATAAAACATTGCTATGTCATATCATACTGAAAGTAATAAAAATATTTGTCATATTTATTTTCTCACATAAAAACCCTGAAAACTTGAATCTGTTTTTAAAGAAGCAAAATGTTCTCCTGAATTGTCTTAATTGGTTTTGACAGAACTAAAAGCAAAGGCGTGCAAGATACTATTTTTTTCACTTTTCTGAAATAAATTTGCTTCCCTATTTAAATAACTAATTGCCTAACTGTTCAATTTTAATTCTTTAAGGCGATCTTCAAACAACAAACATATAATTTTGGTATTATCATTGCATTCAGTAGTGTGTTTTAATGCATTAAACTTGATTTTGATAAGAATTAGGCTTTTTGTAGCGTTCAGTTTACTGTTATCGTGAAAAATTACACAGCGCCGTACAGCATTACTTCTTTCCTCCTTTCCAAATTGATTACAATAAACCAGGAAAACCTTTTTCTATGAATATTGTGGAAAGTGTAAGCACACATCTTTAAAAGAAATTCATATTTTTATCATTTTCTGGCGAAAATAACGTGCGGTGCAAAAGAAATGGAAAAAATGTCGAAGTCTGTTAGACCATATTATCAACTTCTCGATCAATAAATTCTTTTTTGTCGAAAAGAGCAATGTCTGAACTGCAACTTTTGTACCGCGCATATTTCTTCAGAACGTCTCTGAGAAGGAGGAAAACCCAAAAACTGGACATCTCTATAAAAGTGCTTGCAACGTTTTTGTAATTTGAAAAATCAGTATTACTTGATTATTTTGAGCTACATAGATCAAGTTTTAATCTAAAATACACCAAAATGGAGTGCATTAAAAACACTGTCAATACCACCTTAGGTAAATTATTTTATGTCCGTATTGACTCTTTAATCAGAAAGGTTTGAAAAATGAAATTTTTGTAAAATAAAGGCGTTTACAAGAATTATTAGTTTGCAAGAATATCAGCCATCATCTATAGAAATCACACATAAATTCAATTCTTTTTGCGTTATTTGTGTGAAATATGTGAGATCATGAAAACTTAGCAGCAAAAAATAATTCAAAAAACCATTTTTTTACCTTTGCAGAACGGTCAGTCAAACCTTACTGACAAATCATGCAGTCTCTTTCAAAAAAATCAATACTTTGATATGAAAACCAAAGATAAACTTGACATGCAATATACCACTGAAAAAAGCATTCTTTTTGCTACAAAAATCATCATTAAACGTGATTTGTAAATATTCAAAGAAAATAAAAAATGATGCTGCTAAGAGATGAAGTTGCAAGTACTGTTTTAGAGACATCCAGTTTTTGGCTTTTCCTCCTTCTCAGAGACATTCTGGAGAAATATGTGCGGTACAAAAGTTGTAGTTCAGACCTTTCTCTTTTCAACAAAATAAAATTTATTGATCTAATAGTCGGCAATATGGTCTCATAGACTTCGACATTTTTTCCATTGCTTTTGCACCGCATGTTAGATGCAAAATAGGTATTATTTCATATAGTAAGCTAGCAGGAGTTTTTGATAGTTATTTTGGACACCACCGGCAACGTATTTTTTGAAAAAAATCAAGATTTTAGCATTTGTGCATGCGAAGATACATGCAATATAAGCTATGTTGATAACATTTTGTGATATTCATTCTCAAATTCGGAATGACATTCCTAAAATTTTCTCAACTATCTGGTCTCTCCCAGATGTTGCTCTTGATTTTTAGGTGAGACTTGAGCTTTCTTAAGCGCAACTGGTTTGCCGCTTATTGTGCTATCTAGCATGAGACTGAACGTACTATTGTTCAAAGAACTTTCGCATACTAAATATAAGCTCATGATAAGATTTGTGAGGTTTTTCCAAAATATAAGCCTTCCCAAGCCTCCCCTGCCTGTTTCTAGGGGAGGCTTGAGCCTTCCCAAGCCTAATGGCTCCGCCGCCACTGATTTTAGAACAAATGACGTCATTTAATCGATCATATATAAGATAATCGTAAATAAAAATCACTAATTCTAAAAACTTTTTTTGGAACAAGAACGATTTTTGTTGAAAGTAAATTGCCTTTTTTTATTTGTTGAATTTATCGATAGATATATACGAAGGACATAGTGATAGAAAGAGTTTTAAAAATTTCAGAAGCAAAAACCGATTATAGACGCAAACAGAATTTTCTGTTCTTTTGAAATACCAGTTGCAGAAAGAATCATTATTGGTGTTGATGTAAATATATATCTGTTATGATCATGAGTATATTAAAAAAACGGAAATAGTGATTTAAATCTGCATTCAATTCTATAAAAGATGTCCACACATTTGAATTTGTCCCGACTATCTTCACCATAGTCGGAAAAAAACTAAGTCATGATGATTTTATTCGTTGTATTCGTTCTTTTACTGATAGAAAATTTCTTTTTGGTTTTGTTTTTCATTCTTTAAGAATGTCATAATTCAAGCAAATTCATTTTCGGGAAGACATTTTAAAAATAAAATGTCATAACATAAGAAGAAAGAAAAAGAAATGAAAACACTAGTCACCGAGACGACAAAAAACATGCTTATTTAAGAACAAAACAAAAGCATACATTCTTTTTTTCTTTCGTTTGTCACCAATTTCTCAAGGATATTTTATATTCTTGATGTACGAAATTTTTTTTATCAGAGACGAGAACAAAATTTCATCTTTCACACAAAAATTAAGTATCCTTCATAATAGAAATATTAGTTAATCAAATAATTTCTTTTCATACGAAAACTCAAAAAATAAAAACAAAGAACTAGATTATAAGTGACTACTGTATTGAATATCATCATCAATTGAGTATATATCATTGATTGGTGGTTGAAAAACGAATTAGTGTGTGGACGTGGACGCCATGACGTACTGCTCTTAATCTTAACCCATAACAACAGACAGCATCAGAGCCAGATCCTCACTCACATCCAGACAACAGTAATAGTCAGTTGCTTGTGCCTTTAACAACCATTCAACAAAGAGAACTCTATTAGAAGTTGTTTCATCTGATAGTATTAAAGAGAAAATTACTTTATAATCTACGCTCCTTGTAAAAAATTTAAAAACATGTGTGAAAACGTTATTTAATTTCAAGTAAATTTTCATGAAGAGAAAAATTGTGAGAAGTTAATCATCTGAACCGTACCTAGAACTGTGAAATTGAAGCAGATGTCAAAAATTAAACCTACATCAAAGTGGAACATCGTTAGCTTTTTTTTTTTGAAATGTTTTACGAAAACGATTTGTTTTAGAAATCATCTTACCGTACAAAGTGTCAGATGAGTTATTGAAAATACAGAAATGTCTCCTTTTTCTTGGCCAGAAATTAGATATTAGGTTTAACTGAAAAACGTAAACCATATCGTTGATTATGATTACCAGAAATCAAGCATGAATTTTACAGGGTGTCGGTGTGATAGAGAATAAAATTATGTTTAATTCTTAACCTTCAAATTTTATAAAAAAATAATGGTTTTTAATGTTTTATTTTATAAAAATCAATCAAAACACAAGCAAAGTGTTGGTCAAGTTGTTAAACCTAAATAAAATACTTATCGAATAAAATACATTAAAATTCAAGTATCACGTCGATCAACATTGATGTTAATATCATCCAAAGATAATATTTAGAGAGAAAATGAAAGTTTTTTTCATGAATTACTTAAATTATCAATGTTAAATATATCTTAATGAAATGATCATTTAATTTTTTAATTCAAATTTTATTTTAGAACTAAAATTAAGATTTTATTGTGAATATAGTAAATAACTATTAAAAATTAAAATTGATCAAAATAATATTTGTAATCTTCAATTGTAACCTTCAATAACGAATATGTTAATGTTAATCGAAATAAGATGTGAAAAAATGATTTCATAATCCTAAATAGAAGTAGCAACAACATCGAATTACTAATCATTTTCAATAAAAAACATATTTTGTTGATAAGTTTGTTGAAGTTAAAGAGCAATTTTTTTTTTGAAATACAAATTCAAATATTCACATAAAATATCTATGAAATTTGTTAATTAGATTTTCCTTATCTAGTAACAGTTTTTTTTAAGTTTAAATAAACATTTAAAATGATTTTATTTATTTGAAAAGATATACGATTATTTAGACTCATTAATCTATATAATTTGTCTTTGTTAAGAATTGTTTCATGAATATATAAAGAAAAATATTTATTCTTTTTATTTTCTTATGAGATATTAATATTAATGCTCATTTAAAAACAGCAACCTGATAAGTATCTTTCGAAAGACTCTTGTTGTTTTTGAGCATCAATGTTAACGTAACCATCACATATCATAATAAAGTGTAAAAAAAATATATATTTAAAATTTTCCTTTTTTCTATTCTTTATCTGTATTGTAATATATCCAGCGGATGAGTTATTACTCAAATTGAGGACGAATGTATTTTTTTCTCCATCCTTCCATTCGATCATCGTTCGTTTGCTACAATGGCGAGTGCACGACATTCAAGTTATCTTTACAAATACGAGACGAAAACACAGACAAATTGAACATAAAATGTTTAAAGACGACAAAGATATCGTGCACTCAATATTTCATTGCTTGACAAACACCAGTTGTTATCATGCGCTGCGTATTATCATTCCCTAACGTCGACGTCGTCTTTTATCGCGTCTTTCCGTTTTCATACCTTTTCTTTCTTCCGTTTCTACTTCTTCTCGTTCTTCGTAACAGAAGAATAAAAATAATTTTCTAACTAATGGAGCTTTCGAGGGTGGCTCTAAAATAAATGAACCTTCCCAGGGATAACCGACGCTCCGTTGGTGACCCGTGCAGATGGTAGGCCTTCACAGCATACATCTATGTATGTATGAATAGAAGCGTCCATTTCGTCATCGTCTTTTCGAAGATGATGATCATGGTCGTACTAGTCATACATACATCGATGTATGTTTGCCTAACCATTGCCGGCTTTGTCCACTGTGCGAGCCAGCAGAATACGGAGGGTATCTCTGGTCGTGCGTGTGCGAAATTTTGCAGCTCCTTGCTTTGGTGAGCTTAGATTTCAAGATGGCCAGTTTACTTTCTCGTTAAAAAGGAAAAAAAAAACAGTTACATTTTCGTTTTTACAATTGCAATGTTTCTTTCCACAAGAGCAATATGTGGATGATTTGCAGGAAGTGATTTTTGGAAGATTTCTTGAGCTTTCTCATAATGTGAAAGTGCTTTGGAGTACTCGTCCATGTTGCTATACACGATACCGATGTTGAGGTAGGACGAAGCGAAGTC
>CAJNOP010000794.1:83806-95130 GCA_905250075.1 Rotaria sp. Silwood1
AAAAAATGTAACGTAAAAATTTTCACTTAAGATTAGTAAAATGACCATAACATTGTTATGAATTTATATATTTTGAACTATCTTTTTTTCAGAATGTAGCTCTAACCTTTCTCTACAAAATGACATAATTTGATCAATAACTTCATACAAGCTTGTTGTAGATATCATCGATTTACTGACAAGGGTCGAAACTTTCTGATCACCCTTTAGAAGAATGATAAAACTCTCATTTGTGGGTATGAACGTCTAGATCCATACCAGCACCCAAATCCTATAGAGATTAAATAATGCATATTCGTGTGTTCGACCAGCTGAAACAAAGTAAAGGATTTTAAATATCAATGAATACTTTCCTATCCGAATCGACCAATTGAGAACTTTCGTTAGCGTTTTCAGGATTTAGTGCTAAATGGGGTGTGGGTGGGTGTGGGTGTGGGGTTTGGGTGTGGGTGTGGGGTGTGGGTGTGGGTGTGGGTGTGGGTGTGAATGTGGTTGTAGGCGTGGATGTGGATGTCCTCTCCTACTCAACACCTACACCCCACACCCCACACTCAGCCACACCCACACCCACATACGCACCCATTCCACACCCACATACGCACCCATTCCACACCCACTCACAACCCACACCCACACCCACACCCATTCCACACTCCCACCCCACACCCACACCCATTCCACACCCACACTCCACACCCACTCGCACCCCACAGCCATTCCACACCCACACCCACACCCCACACCCACACCCATTCCACACCCGCACCCACACTCCACACCCACTCACACCCCACACCCATTCCACACCCACACCCACTCACATCTCACACCCACACCCACATACGCACCCACTCACACTCCACACCTACACCCATTCCATACCCATACCCCACACCCCACACCCTTTTAGTGATCTGATAAATGAAGCAAGAAAACTTTTGTTGCCGATTGATGGTTACGGAGAGAGTCTATTGTTACCATTGGAGGAAACTATTAAACCAGCTGAAGATCTACTTGATTGAGACATTCAAACAAAAATTTATATTGGAAAAGAAAATTGTCGTAGTTCAAAAGATAAATTAACACCTGATGAAATTGCAGCAAATCAATTATATACAATGGCAGCTACACGATCCGGAGAAAGTCTTTATTTTGTAATACATAAAATATTACGAACAGCTGATCGTCGAAAACTACGCCCATTTTTTTACTTATTTAAAATTAATTCTTACTGGTCTATGAAAATTAGAATCATTTAATGGACTAGTGTTTCGTGGTATAGATGGTGATTTGTCAAATGATGATAAAGTTGGTGATAAATTAGTTTGGCGGGGTTTTAGTGCATGTACTCAATCATTATCTGTCCTGGTATGAGAACAATTTCTTGGTAAAACTAGTAGTCGAACATTTTTTAATATTCAATGTACAAATGGAAAAGTTATTCGTGATCATTCGTACTTTGACTCAGAAGATGAAGTTCTTCTATTGCCAGCAACACAATTTTTAATTGTCGGTAAAGTAACACAAGGATTGCTAAATATTATTCATTTGAAAGAAAATGGTGACTCACCAGTTGTCTTATTAAAACCACCATATACCGCCAGTAGTATTGCTAATTTTACAAAATCTGACCTGACAACTACAGGGCCTCAATCTTTTCTTACGGAAGAAAAATTGCAATTACAAGGTCTATCAAACACAACGACTGCAAGTGTACCTATTTTAAAAACAAATATTAGTGAAGAGCTATCAGATATTGCTAAAGATCTTCTCGAATATATAAAAACAAATAAGACAATAGATCTCAAAATTCGATTACAACAGTTATCCGATAAAGACTTGAAATCGATTGCTGAGGCATTAAAAACGAATACAACTGTTCAATCATTGACAATCGAAGATCCTCGCAGGTCAGAATCTGAAAATCAGTCATTTCGGTCGATAGAATATATAATAAATGTATTGAAAACAAATTAGTCGGACACAAGTTTGAATCTTTATGATCGGGAGTGGGATCCTGAGAGAAAACGACATTTCTGGACAAGTCTTGGATGTAAGCACTTACCTGACGTTTCAAACTCTATTGCGCAACTTTTAAGTGTAAATCAGCATATTCGAAGTGTAGAGTTTCAACACACTTCAACTACAGATAATGAATTGCGTAGTATTTGTGAATCAGCAGCCACATTAGGAAACTTGTTTATCTGGGATTGTGATTCACTTACTGTGCAAAGTGCTGTTACATTGGCTGAATTACTTAATAAAACGAAATGATTAGAGACGCTAAATCTATCAATATACCAATATGATGGTCAGTAAGCAAAAATAATTGCAGATGCGTTACATAAAAATAACACTATAACATCATTATATATGCAAAATACAAAAATTGGTGATGAAGATGCTATGGCATTGGGTAAAATGTTAGCAAAGAATAAAACATTGACATATTTGGATGTCCACCATGGCAATATAATAGATGTTGGTGCAATAGCATTGGCTTAAGGATTAAAACATAACACCTCGCTATGAGAATTGAGAGTCTATGGCAATCACTTTACCGAAGTACGTGACAGCGGTAATGCTATTATAAATGCAAAGCATAGTTCACTTAAAGTAAAACTTGTTTCTTAAATTGTTTCTATAAATTTCTGTCTGAACTATGCTTCCATAATTACTATAGTTTATTTTTAATAGTATTACTTAAAGCATCTACAGAATATATCAATGCTGTTTCATTTAGAAATGAGTGACAAATTAGACATTCTAGGAGCATTACTTGTGTTGTTCAGGTGAAAAATATCTTTATAACATATGTAATTGTCTTGATACTTTTATTGATTCATATTGAAAACGCATTGGATTGCCTGCTATTTAAAAAATCAGTAGGAAGTGGGTGTAGGGTGTGGGTGTGTGTAGGTATTGATCTTTCCTTTAGCAACACTCAAACTCACACCCCCATCCCACACCCTGTTCCTAGTAATGTGCAACAATCGACATATCTTAATATGTAAAATACATTTAGTATGTAAGTCGGGGTGTGGGTGTGGGTGTGGGTGTGGGTATGGGTTTTAAGCAGGGTTGCCAGATCAAAAATTTAAAAATCAGAAATTCCGACTATCAAAATCAGAAAATATTCAGAATTTTTTTCGAAAATCAGAAAATAATCAGAAAGGTTAATATTTTGAAATTGGCACTTATTATTTTACCAAACTACTACAAAATGCTTTAGTTGTAATTTGTTCATCTATTCTTCATTTATTTTCGAAGATATTTAACATAAAAAAACAATAATAATAAGAATATGTAGTTCACCGAATATCACACAAACTAGCCAAAGACATCTAGTATCAGACTTTTTACTAAACTCAAAACTTTTTTCACATAAAATGAGCAAAAACAAATCGAGAAATGCACTATATACATCAAGAGATATTTAAAAAAAAGACTCATTCAATATGAGTTCCATACTATTGATATTTTTCATTTTTGCGAATTCGCTGCAATAAATGTTTAGCAGTTGAAATATGTTTTTAGAACTGTTCACACGAATAATTAGCATTCATTCTTATCTTAAGTTCAGCACTAACTAGTTTTATGTCTATGCGATTACGATAATCAGACCATACATGTTTCATATGGCTAACGATTAGGATCGTAATCAATTTGAGAAAAGTCTTCATTCAGAAATAGAATTTGGACAAATATCGCAGCGAAACAGTAAAACCAGAAAAATCGAAAAAAACTAAAAACATCAGAAAAATCGGAAAGAACCTGAAAAATCAGAAAAATCAGAAGGTCAGAATAAAATCAGAAAAAGTTTTGAAATTCAGAAGCTTTCCTGCCATTTCAGAAGATCTGGCAACCCTGGTTTTAAGTAGAGAATGATCTTCACACCGACACACCCACACCCGCACCCACACCCTACAAATATACTTATAGTTACTTAAAAAGGTTCACTTATAAGTACTTTTTGCACTCACTGAAAAAATACTAAAAGTAATTAATAGTAACTTTTTTGGATCAAAAATTTTACATGGATAGTAATGTAAGAGATTTATTAATAATAGCAGCATTATAACACCAGAAGATATAACTTTGAATTGAACGAAGATAATATTGTTTTATTCAGTACGAAAAACAAAAAAATGCCAAGAAAACTGAGAGTGAAGCGTTTCGAAACATTTCACACTACGCCCAAAGTATGATCTCTTAAGTATGAGTGGATCTTGCAGCTCGTCTGAACACCTTATTCAGTAAAAAGTTCATAAATATTCGATACCCTTCAAATATTTTAAGTTCGAAGAAGATAGCTCTTTTTGAAGATTTTTTGCGAGGCAACTTGGCTTTTCATGCCGTCAAGTGGAACTTGATACGGACTTGACAAATATTCTGTTTGAGCAACGAACCGGGTTTTTACGTGGAAACGGGTAGATAACCTTCCATCAAATTTGATCTTGACGCCATGAAAATGTATGGACTTGGTAACATGCAACCTCTAATGAATTTCTTTATTCCAACGTATCGGCTAAGTGTCGATATTTCACCTTCCCAGGGATTATTTTTGTATAGATTCTTATGCAGTACAGGAATGACGAATTTGATTATCATGCTATCCTGATTCTCAAGATACTGTTTCAACAGAAACATTTGAATTATTCTTTGATTCATTGGCAAAAATAGAGATTCTTATACGTCCAAGTTGATGATTGAATCACTAGCCCCTTGTTACTCATGAATCAGTTTTGGGTGAACTCTATCTTGCACTTAATGCATAGCCACTAATAAAATTTCTTAAACCAAAGCAATAAGACACTACTCAACATCACGTCAGCTCTGTGCCCGAGAAACGTTGTCAATCATTGAATGTTAAGAGTGTAAAAATAGAATCAAAACTATTATATTCGACATTAAGACAAGGGTATTTTCCATTGAGGAATCTGATTTCATAATTAGATAGAGCATAGTCGAACACATACAATTACATAGATTTTACTTCTCTTAGGATTTTAAACTGGCCGAAAACAAGCAAACAATTAAGCTCGAACAATTGATTCTATGATTTTTCACACTATTCTTCTCACTAGCAATAAAAAAATGAAATGTTGTTTTTCTGTTTACTCTTGCATCCCTCAAGCAAAAGACATTCTTTCTTTATGATTAGTGAATCAACTAAGAATGGAGAAATCTGTTCGTTGTCGCGTCACACATCATTATTTTCCTATAACCGTTTCCTGCCCTGCTAGAGTCACTCGAATCATTTTTTTAAATTTAATTTCAGACCGCGATAGATACTCCTAAAATGTAGATGGTTTAAATCAGAAATATAGAGAGTGAACGGGGTCCTGCTATGCTAGGAAATTTTTACTTTTCGCAGTGGATATCTAACAGAGTCTTGGTTTTTGTTCACGTATTTCGCTAAAATGATTCACTTCTCTCGATTGGGGTCTGTATAGTCGTTTAAAAACTCATTTTTATAATCGATTTCTTGTCAAATGGAACTCTGATAAAAGCGAGGGTAGTGAAAGTTTCCGTTTGTTTGTCTAGAGAGTCATACATGGAAAAATCCGGAGTTTTTCAATCAGTATCAATAATGATATAGTTATTTGAGTAGGCTAATCTTTAATCGCTAGATCGACATCATCATGTGGTGTTTCGACCGATATCAAAACGATTAGAAGCTGTCGATAAAAGCATTACTTATGGTAACCTTTATTGTTCTGGCATGGACTATTCAATAATAAAAGTAGCGATAGAAATGATTTTTGACGGTCCCAAAGACAGATTCACAACGAACCAGTAGATCGACATATAATATTCGTTCACTCTGTTCGAACATTTTGCTCGTATTCGAAACCACTCAATCTCAATCGGTCAGATCATCAACATTGGTTGAAATCATTTCTGACATTGAACATCCTATCTCTATTATCGTTTAGCTGATCCGACGATTTGGAAACAGAATATTCATCGAACGGTCGTATTGACAATCGATGACGATTGGCGCCTCGTTATAATGCTACTTAACATGATCACTGTTGTTGATTTCCTATTATAGATTCCAAACAAATAACTGTTGTTAAGTAACAACTGCTTAGTGTCAGATGCCGTGGTTACATACATCATAGCATGATGTCGATGGACAACTACTGATTAATTTTATTTAGTAGCATTCCATTCAACCTTGTTCGACTGCTCAACCAATAGAATCGTATTGATTAGTTTAGATTCTTGAACAGAAATCGTTCTTAAAAATCATATGTATCATTCTGATTGAACAATATTGATCTTCTTCTGAAACGAGACCGATAGTTTCATATATGGCTTCTCGACTGAAGTGCAGATGATTCTGTGTTCGTTTAATGTGTTCAAAACACAAACATATCTTTATCGAGATTGACGATATTCGAAATCGATTCAGCAAAAAGAAGAGGATATTGACGATGATCAGAGCCTTTGAATAGTAAGGCATATGTAACTGCTCTGTATAACGATGTTGTTCAAACTCTATTATGAAAACTGTCTTAAAAAGAAACGAATTCTTTGCCATGCTTTTCTTCACTTACTAATAATATTTTTCTTTATCTTTATAATAATCAGAAATGTAGTGCTTTTAGCTAAAAAAAATTTTAAAGAATTTTTATGCCGCAATCATTTTCACAAAAAAAGGGACTGATAGATGATATGATCGATTTTCAACATATATTTTTTTTTGTGTGACTAGCTACAAAAGTTAATAGCACACATTGACCATGACCATTTCTGATTCTGAGCGACATCTTTTAAACAGTACTTTATCTCTCGAGTATACACTGTAAGCACACAGATATAGACTATTTTTTTTTTGGATGCTATTGACAATACTTGACATGATTCTGGTATTTATTTTTGCTTATCAGTATTGTTGAACTTGTTCGAAAAATCTGCCATTACTTGGATTAGTCGAATTTTCTCCTCTGGTTTGTAACCTTTGCTTTTTGTGTTCCTCTATGTCAATATTACTCACACCTTTACCGCTACTATTTAAAATAACTTTATTATGATGCGTTCTACTTCATGCAAAGAATGGCGCACATTACTTCAATACATTTCTTTGCTTTATCACTGATTCTTATAGTGTCATCTTTTATAGACACTAGTGCAACGATGCAACAAGAATTTTATGAACCTTATGCTACTGTATTTCTTTATTCAGGTCGTCCAAATCCACATTGGCGATTGTCACTAGAAGATTGGCAACAATTAAATCAATTGATTCAAAAATTACCACAATTAAGTGATAACAATGGTTCTTATCGATTCGATGGCAATTTAGGTTACTCAGGGTTTTATGCCCATTTTGCAATTGTTTCAAGTTATCCCGATATTTATTATGTAGCTAAGACACATCAAGTAGTTCTATCAAATCCTGGCGGACATTTAATTTATAATGATGAACAGAAATTAATAGAAAAATGGTTTATAATTAGTGCACAAAATCATAATATTCAATTACCATCACTAGTCTAAACACTAAAATGATGTGTAGTATTTAAATAAAACTTCAAATGAAGAAATAAAATATGCATGGTAACGATCTAGGGTTAATTGTAGCCATCAATGCACAATGAATATTGCAGAGATATTGTCAGAAGGAAGATGATGGTGACAGTGAGTGAAGAGAAGAAGACTCATTACTGTCGTTCTCAAGATAGAACAAATCTTCAGTAAAAGCAAACGATCGAATATTCATTTCATCGTTTTTGAAACTCATCGTCTGAAAAAGATCTGAAAGATAAATGTAAAATGTTGAGGAAACTCAAAGTATCATCTATTCATTGATTCCTTAAATTAACGTTGTAACTTGAATCTAAAACATGAAGTTCTGAGAAAATCCAAGGTATCATTGAATCTATTGGTTGCTTGAACGATGAGTTGAAATTAATGGGGAAAAGAAAAACAGTGCTTGTTCTAGTACCTAAAAAAGACTCTCTGGTAACGTTCGGAAAGTCTTGTTCATGATAGTTGGCACTGCGGAGAAAGACGAAAAAAAAACAAATGAACTCTTATTTACACATAATAAGATAGCGTAAGTATGCAAGTCAAGCTCATATTTCAGTTAAAGACATCGACAAACAAGAAGGAAAAATGGAAAAAGATAAAAAATAAATGTTCTAATGAGGTATACTCAAAACTTTCCAACTGACAAATAATTCAAGATAAAACTCGTTTTTCACCTATCGAACTATTTAGAATCCAAAGGAGGACTATCAAATATCTGGGTTCAAACATTTGATACAACACAATGTATTTTAATTTTTAGATTTTGAATGGTAGCTCTCCTTATTTTAACTGTTATAGGAACCTTGATGAACTCTATAATTATATACATTTGCGCAGTTTTATGAATGCATGATAGAAAAACTCGATATTCTCATGTGCCTGATAAATCGATTCAGATAATGATTTATGTTCTCTTGAGTATCATCTATGCCTATTCGATAGTTAAGCATGTCTCGTTTATAATTGCTTTAGGATTAAGCTCTTTTCGTTACTGATTTAATTTTCCTTATTACGACGAGCAAAAGAAATAGTTGTAAAAATACAACAGAGTTTTTAAAATCATTCGTAGCATTTACATTGTTATTACGTTGCTGTTAGAATTTTTTGATAACTTGCAAGAAAAGTGAGACACATGAATATTCAAAAAGATTAATACGTTAAAAAGAAATAGCGAAATTTCATATTGTCCGGTTTATTATTGGTAGAAAATAATCCTTTCTTAAATAACACATCATGATAGTTATGCAATAGCACGGCATCAACGAAAAAAAAGTTTATTCTCTAAAATGACAGTCTAATTTTAATTTTCGAATCAAAGCTTAAAGCTATGCCGGATGTGGGTGTGGGTCTTCTATTTTATCACACCCTCATCCACACCCATATGTGTGTGATAAAGATTTCAGTGATATCCTCAATAAGTGAGATGTGTGTATATATATGGTGATGCGAAATCTCGAAAAATTCGAGTAATATATATCGATTCGGATGACTTTTTTCTCACAGAAATTTTTTTTCTCCAAGTTGAAATGATTTCTCACAATATACTCACTGATCGTTAAAACCTATGTACTTTTTAATGATTTTGCACTTCGGAAAGAAATTTTTCGAAGATCGCTGATTATTAGCGAAGAACTTCGACTTTTCCGAAATTTTTCAAATTTTTGATCGAAATTTCACATAGATGATGTTACAATTGTCAGCACAAAAAATTCAGCAAACCAGAGGCTTTAACACTCATTGAGCACTATATCGTGTCAATTCTAAATGAAAAACTCAATGATTTTCATCCAAATTCTATCAAGTTCATTCAGTAAGAAATCTGTTTTTCATGTGGAATCACGATTTCCAAGCACCCTCAGCAGAGAGATATGTGCTGATGTATGTGTGTCAAAGATTTCCGTGGCACCCTCAATAAGAAAGACGATGTCTAGATGTATAGTGATGCGGAATCTCGAAAAATCTTCGACCAATTTCTTCCCAAAGACTGAAACAGTTTCAAAATAGGTTTTAACAATTGGAGAACATGTTCTTAGAAATTGTTTCAACGTGGAGGAAAAAATCTCTGTGAGAAAAAATCGTGTGAATTGATATTTTTGACTCGAATTTTTCAAGATTCGGCATAAATACACCTATACACACGTGTCTTTCCCTGAGGATGAAGATGCCACGAAAAGATTCATAATACACATCAGCACATATCTCTCTAGCTGAGAGTGCTCGCATACCGTGATTCCAGATGAAAAACACATTCCATACTATATGAATCGCAAATGAGAAATTCAAAGATTTTCATTCAAATTCTATCAAGTTCACCCAGGAAGAAATCTGTTTTTCATGTGAAATCACGATTTTGAAGCATCCTCAGCAGAGGGATATGAGCCGATCTGTATGATAAGGATTTCTGTGCCACCATCAATGAGAGAGACGTGTATGTATCCAGTTTTTCAGTGACATTCAAAACAACATAGTTTTTATATTTCAGCAAAATTGATATCTTATAGCGTTATGTACTAAGTTTATCCATATCGATAACAACTTCACGACGATGCCTATCATATGAAATAAAAGTAGTTGATTAGTTTTGACAAATAAAGGAGTCAGAAGAATTTACTTTTCTCGGGGACTATTGGGGCAACCTGTACCTTCGAAACAAATGAGCGATCAATTGTTCGCGATGGCATTGATAATTGTCTGCAATGTTTTACTCTTTTTCATTGTATTGTTCCCTCTTCTTTCAATTGATTTCATTTCTTATCTTCTCATTTTAGTTTTTTGTATTTTTGTACTTAAAATTGTAATGCAGAGCTATGATAAGTGTTTACGTTCTAACAAAATAACACGAAACGCGTCGGCGAATTAACTCTGCATTTCTTTAATTATTTTATACTTAAGTACAACGTTTATTCTCTGAATATTTCGACAAATATCAATTGCTGAAAAGTAAAAGTTGAGATCACCAGATTGAAATTGTCTTTTCGTCAGGATAGATAGGTCAGCCTATTTTTTCATTATTCTCTTTCGTGCCATCTCGTACCGGTACGGTACACGTGGGTACGGTTTTGGTACCACATACCGTCAGTCTCTGTTTTGAATACAATCACATTGAACAAAGACAGGACTACAAACGACAGAGTATCACAAAGGGCACTAGTACAATTCGTCGCGATCAATTCGTCGCAATCAATTCGTCGCACGACAATTCGTCGCGATCAATTCGTCGCAATCAATTCGTCGCACGACAATTCGTCGCACATGTATTGTAAAAAATACATTGATTGAATTAAGTAATTTAGTTTAAAATGTTATACAATTAATCGCCTTAACAAAAATATTTCTTTCGACTCATAAGAATCTTTTTTTCAGAATACATAGTTTTTCAAAAATAAAATAGAGATGTCAATTTAAAACCCTATTTTAAAATTTAATTAAAAAAATTGAAGTTTGATTTTAGATAAAATTCTATGTAAACACATTAAAAATAAAGTTCATTTTTTTCAGAACAGCTAAAATTTTGACACAATTCATAACACGTGATATTTCGGTACCTATTTCACAGATACCATCATCAGACGAAAAGAAAAAACCACCAACAACAAAAGCATACATCTATATTCATAGTATCCATTTATTTTCACCTTTATAATGATACTAATACAGCAATGAAAATGAGCACTAATACAATTCGTCGCACGACAATTCGTCGCAATCAATTCGTCGCAAAGCAATTCGTTGCATATGTATTGTAGAGAATACATTGATTGAATTAAGTGATTTAGTTTAGA
>CAJNOP010000795.1:0-36462 GCA_905250075.1 Rotaria sp. Silwood1
TGTTGAAGATGCTTTGACTTTTTCTATTGGAATACTCTGTACAACCATGATGTGTTACTGAAAGTATCGATATCGTACCGATGATGAACTATCATAATGGATACTATGTCTTCAGAGGATAGTAAGACGATGCTAGAAAATCTTACCTTTCAGATGTGGGTGAAGTGTGTAAAAGTTACCATGATACCTTGACATCTTCTAGGTATTTCGATGTTTCTAACTCAATCTTATCAAGTAGCCTCAGTATCAGTTCTTACGATTCCAAGAAAATTATCAATCATAACACGCTACCTGTAAATATCTACTTGAAAGGCTGAAACGTAAGTAGATACACTCACCATAGACGTGAGTGTGGGTGGGAATAAATTAACACATTCACCACGATGGGGTCCACCGGTGGACCCCACTTTGCATTTCATATTTTAATCTCTAAATACGTTTTATTAAAAAAGCAACATATACCATAAGATTCAGCGTGAAAAGCTCTACAATCCCCATAGTAAAGCTTATTTTAATGGTGTAATTTTTGTTCTCAAAGAAAGTAAAACTGTGCGTAACTAGTTCTCAAAGTTACGAAACGGTCATTTTTTCTGCATGAATGTGAAATTTCATTTTTCTTGTTGCATCTTTTTATCACCTAATATTATTTCGTAAGAAAAAACAAAATATAGCACAAGATGCAGTGTGAAACGCTCTACAATCTACATCGTAAAGTTTATTGTTTGTTTTCGAAAAAAGCAAAAATTCTGTGCAATCAATTTTCGCAACCTCAAAAATTGGTCACACACAATTAGGTATGCACCAGTGCCAGTAACTGGGTCCCCGTCGGACTGGGTGCCCAGTCGGACTGGGTATCCAGTCCGACTGGGTACTTAGTCATTTGACGTTTATTTCGCTAATCTATCGGTACTTCCCTCTTTTCTAAGGGTGTGGGTCTGGAGGTTGGTTTGACGTTGCTATGGGTGTCGTTATTGCCATTCTAACTATTCCCACATCCAAACAACATCCGCACCCATATCCATCCAAACAACACTCACATCCACAAGCCACCCACGCACATCTACACTCTAGCCATACCCACACCCTGAAAACATAAAATTCATTTACAGTATTCTAAATTATAACGATTGATATATAGAAATATATGATTAGCCAATGGATTTAGTATTATAACTTATTTCACTACTTCAACAGCTTAAAAATCCCTATACGGCAATATACTCGAAAAGAAAGTACTACTTGACTAATGGACTAAAAATCAAAGGACTCAGTACCCAGTCGGACTGGGTACCCAGCCGGACTGGACACCCAGTTCACCAGTCAGAACTGGGACTGGTGCATCCCTACACACAATTTTAGTTTATTTTGAAAACAAAAAGTACACAATTGAAATAAGTTTTATATGTAGATTGTAGAGCTTTTCATGTTGCATCTTGTGGTGTGTTTTGTTTTCTAATAAAACGTATTTAAAGCTGTTAGTTTCTATGGAATTTGAATCGTGGTGAATGTGTTAATGATCACTTAGCCATCCATGAGATATCTGTAATCTCGGAATATGCAGGAATGAGCAGAAATTCCTGCATTTCCTGGTGATTCCGGATGTGCAGAAATTCCGGAATTCCGCTTTGCTTTTATTCAAGCTCGATAAATGATCATTTAGCCATCCATGAGATATTTCTAATTCCAGAATATGCAGGAATGTCCAGGAATTCCTGCATTTCTCAGCGATTCAGGGTGTGCAGGAATTCCGGAATTCCGCTTTGCGTTTATTCAAGCTCGATAAATAATCACTTAGCCATCCATGAGATATTTCTAATTCCGGAATATGTAGGAATGACCAGGAATTCCTGCGTTTCCGAGTGATTCAGGATGTGCAGGAATTCCGCTTTGCATTTATTCAAGCTCGATAAATGATAACTTAGCCATCCATGAGATATTTGTAATCTCGGAATAGGCAGGAATGAGCAGGAATTCCTGCATTTCCTGGTGATTCCGGATGTGCAAAAATTTCGGAATTCCGCTTTGCATTTATTCAAGCTCGATAAATGATCATTTAGCCATCGATGATATTTTGGTAATTCCGGATTATGCAGGAATGACTAGGAATTCCTGTATTCCCCGGTGATTCCGGTTGCGCACGAATTCCGGAATTCCCGTTTGCATTTCTTCAAGCTCGATGAATGATCACTTAGCCATCCTTGAGATATTTGTAATTCCGGAATATGCAGAAATGTCCAGGAATTCCTGCATTTCCCAGTGATTCCGGATATGCACAAATTCCGGAATTCCGCTTTGCGTTTATTCAAGCTCGATAAATGATCACTTAGCCATCCATGAGATATTTGTAATCTCGGCATAGGCAGGAATGACAGGAATTCCTGTATTTCCTAGTGATTCCGGATATGCACAAATTCCGGAATTTCGCTTTGCGTTTATTCAAGCTCGATATATGATCACTTAGCCATCCACGAGATATTTGTAATTCCGGATTATGCAGGAATGACCAGGAATTCCTGCATTTCCTGGTGATTCCGCATGTGCACGAATTCCGCAATTCCCCTTTGCATTTCTTCAAGCTCGATAAATGATTACTTAGCCATCCATGCGATATTTGCAATTCCGGAATAGGCAGGAATGACCAGGAATTCCTGCATTTCCTAGTGATTCCAGATGTGCACAGATTCCGGAATCCCGCTTTGATATCGAATAGATGCTTGAAGATCATTATTTGGTTATTCAGTATATCCTTCTAATTGTGGAAGTACCCGGAATGACCCGAAATTGAATGTTCAGAGTTGGATTTGAAAGGAACTAATAATCAGGAATTCCTGGTTGTGGCATGAATTTGAGGGAAAGGGTCGTTTTGGGATATCCGGAATTGATGGTAAGGGTGTCCGGGTAAGAAGGCGAGGCAGGAATGTGTAACTTTTGGGAATAGGAAGTATTCTCTACCCACACCAACCCACACCACCCACGACAATCATTGGGTGTGGGTGTGGGTATGAATTGCATACACCCACACCCACACCCACACCCTCAAATCTTGAAGAAATCCTCAGTATAATTTATGTCAAATTTTTGAGTAGGATGAACTATAGATCTTAGCAGGATCTTGCAAAATCGATTGAAAAAAAAAATCTGAGCAAGAACTTGAACAGATCCTAGTGAAAATCCTGAACTGAACTTGATAGGATCCTCAAGATTTACGATTCTTCAAATTTCTTCAAGATTCTCTCAAGACATAGACATGGATGGACGCACTGAATAGTAATTTGTAAAGATCTTTACTAAATCCTTACATTTTCTTATTAAGATTCTAATTAGGATTGAGATTTGCGACAGAAGGTTGGTACAGGAATGATCTTAAGAAGATCCTCGTCTAATATGGCTATCATTTCCGATAGGGTTCTGATATGAAGATTTGATGTATATCTTGAAGAGAACCTAATAAAATCTTGGCAGAATTCTCTCTCTCTCTTATAATCTTGAGCGGATCCTTGATAGGATCTTAAGTAAATCCTGAAAGGAACTTGTATTCTTAATTCAGAAAAATATCTAAGCAGGAACTTGAAGAAATCCTGAAAAGAATCCTTTTTTTTACCTTAAAAAAAATCCTGGAAGCAGGATTTGTTAGGATTCGATAGAGGATCCAGAATAAAAATTGATAGAATCTTTGAACTTCAGGACCCTGAAAGGATCTTTCAGGATTTCTCAAGGAATGGACAGGATTGAAACTAGGGATCTTTCTTTTTAATTTATTATTATTTTCTATAACAATTCAATCAAATATAATATTCTAACTGTAAAATGGAGCTTTAACAAGAGATTTTGCAATCTTTATTCTTATTCTAACTTCAATCATTTTTCATTTTGTGACAGTTCCATTTAATATAAAAAGCAAAAATTACATGAATATTAAAATTATTAGTTCTGCCTTTGTTCTAGATTATAAGGAGAAAAATTTGATGAATGTTTTTTTTGTTATAATAAAAGTGGAAATAAGTTTATAAATTTTTGCGAATGTCCTCGAGTAAACTGTCAAGTTTTTTGCTATCTTTGCCAAGAAGATCAATGAGACGTTTACGTGCTTTTTGCACAACACCATGCCACATTGACGACAACGCAGCAAATCGTGTTTCAAGTACGGCGATGACAATGGCCGAGACGAGCACTTGGCTATTTGTGGACTGTTGAAAGTCACTCAGCGATTTACCGGTCAGTTGTTCAATGCTCTTTGAATCCAAATCCCAGGAGCCATCAAATTTTTGTTTGTTGATCAAATGACGAACAATATCTTGATTATCCGTCGGCCACATCTCTTCCTTTGCTTTTTGGTTGGTGGCACTCGACGATCCATGAACGTTCCACGGTTCAACTATATCATCATTGCTAAATGAATCTAATTCCACGCAGACATCCTTCTTATAACGGATACCGGTCGCGCCGTGTGGAGCAGCTCTCTTGAGAAAACTGGTTGACGAATTACACGTCATCATCATTTGGGGCATTGCCGCAAAGCAGCGCATTGAACCTGCAGTACTAGCGAAAGGCATTGAAGAATGTATTCCTAAATGTTGATCATCTGCAGATATTTGAATAGGCACTTCGCGCAAAACCATATCTGCATTGCTAGCATTTAGTCGTTTCTCAACGCCGACAAAAGCCGTATGAGGACTGAGAATATTATATTTAAGTGACAGATCAATGATGCGTTTCTGTGTAGTTTCTTTTGTTGTTGTATTTTCATCTTTTGATACAGCTGACTGTTGAAATCGAGGTTGCAGTGAGCCTACATTACCTTTATTGGATGATGGTGGCAATTTCAAATGTTGCAATTCGAGAATAAGTGCTTTAGCAGCCAGTCGAGCGATCGTCGCGTTGTTGCTCACACTGGGCACTTGAGTGATGCTTGCCTCACCCAGTCGATGTTGTTCCGTCTTTAATTCGACACTCGAATTATGATCAAATTCATGCGACTTATCTTCAACGAGAGCATAGACAATAAGTCGATCGTTAATGTAAACAGGTGGTATTTTTGTCGGCACACTCATTAATGCTGTCGTGCCCAAGTTCCATTTGACTTGCACATTTGTAATGCAAGGCTGTAGAGCTTTTTGTAATTGTTCACCGACATGCACGTCGACACTGGTGTTCGGTGGAATGAAAACAAAACGTCCATTCGTCGCTCGAGCTAAGCCTTTCACAAGCGAACGACTAGGAGAATGACCCAAACCAAAAGAGAAAATGCGAGAAGAAGTAGCCATGGAACGACAAAGATCGAGCACTTGATCGACATTTGAAATTTCACCATCGGTAAGTAGAAAAATTTGACGTGCGCGACCCTGAGCTGGAGGATTTGCTTCGAGCCATTGAAGAGGACTCAACTAGAAGAGAACGATCATTGTGGTAAACAAAAAAAATGCAGAAAGAAGGTATACTTACCAGTTCAGTACCACCCAAATCGGCTTTCATTCTGTTGGTTAACCCTTCAGCTTTTTCAGCATTCTTCTCGTCGTAGACGGCAGTGATGTCGTTAAACAAAGTCTGATGGGTAGAGCCGAATCGAACAATATTGAATTGGCAGTTGACTGGAAGACTTTTGAGAAAGAGTAACATGGCTTGGCGAGCCAGACCAATTTTGCCTTCATCTTCCATTGATCCACTGCAATCGACAATAAAGATAAATTCATTCGTAGTCTCAACATTATTCACAGCCTTCTGGCAATCTTCTTCACTCGGTGTAAATGAGGTCATCACTGCACCAGATTCAACAGCAACAATCGTGTTTGATCGATTCTTGCTTAGTTCGATATCAACGAGAATATCACGATCCAAATGAGTGTTCTCTTGAGCGAACGTAATTATATAAGCATCTTGTTTGCCGAGATCTACTTGAATTGGATGAGATGCTGAACTGACACGAGCGACTCCTACTTTTTCAATCTGACATTGAAATCCAATGGTGTACGGACTTTTTTGAACATATTTGGAGGTAGTACCAGCTGGAGAACTGACTCTACCCTTATCAGGATTGTAGCGAGGTGCAATGGTTGTTGGAACAACAAAGCGAATTTTAGTACCATTTTCAACCAGATCCAATTCAGAGACATACGAGATAGTAACTTCACATTCTTTGTCAGGTAGAAGAGCGCCAATATTGATGATGAAATTGTCTTGCGATTTTTCATCTTGTTCAAGTAAATAAGCTCCATGACCTTGCTGGAGTGCTTCAGTATACTCTTGCTGAGCTTCCTTCTTCTCTTTCAATTGAGCAACAATTTCACGATCGTCGATGCGTGCCACAAAAGCATATACAGCTGCTTGTTCTTCAATAGGAAAACAGTAGACCGCTTCGATCGAGGTTTTTTCATCATTTCGAAACACTTGAGTAATCTTTACATCGGCAGCAAACGATCGAATAGTGGCCTCAACATTCACTCTTTTGAGAGGTACGTACTGTTGTTCTTCCGAACGTTGAATAACTACCTGTGAGTCTTGTTTAATTCGAAGCATGTTGAAAAAAAATGTGTGCTTTGTACGTTTATCGGTTGTTATTATATATCATATTTTTCCTCTATTGATGAAACAGACATGCGTCAAGAATATGATTCAGTAAATATCTATTGAGTATGGTGAAATAACATGCGAAGAACGGAGAGAAATTACTTGAATAGACGAGAAAAGATTCAAACGACATTGGGTGTTGAGTTACTAATAGAAATGGAGAGTCAGAATGGTAAGAGAATAAGGAACGATAAACCCTGTTAATTGCACAACACCAAGAAAGCGATGATGAAAGTACTCCCATGTCGTTCTTTTTTTGAGCTAGCGCCGTTATAGCGTCAAAACACCGTATAGTGGCGTTATTTGGCATTATAGCGACGCTAAATATCGTAATATATTCAAGCACCGCAGCGTTGCTATACCCAGGTGAAAGAATCCGATTGTACGATCTTATACGATTCTTACAAGATCATATAAGATCGTAAGTCCGATCTTTACTTAGGTCTGACCAAAAGTTCTGCAATCGTTATTGGCAATTTTATAAACCAATTAACATTCAAGAGATTGTTGCATGGATAAATAGTGGAATGTCTTGTCTATAATGATATATATAGTAAATCTATTTTGGACTTAGTTATAGTACTTTTTCAGATAAACTTTCATTTGAACCAAAAAAGATTTTTTTTTAATGGATAATGAACTCAATCGATATTATATAAAAATTCGAACTATTTTGAAAATAGATCCAAAGACAATTCATGAAGAACTTGTAACAGCTTTGGGACCCAATGCTCCATCATATACAACAGTTACAAGATGGGCAAAACATTTTCGTGAAGGAAGAGAAGATGTCAATGATGATCCTCGATCTGGTCGTCCAGTATCCGAACTTACAGATGAAAACATTGAACTGGTTCGACAAGTTATCAGCAATGATCCACATTCAACTTATGATGAAATTATAGCTGAGACTTCTCTCTCTCATGGTATAACAGAGCGAATTATCCACGACTGTCTCAAGATGAAAAAAGTTACATCTCGTTGGGTACCCCATCAACTAACTGATGAACAAAAACAACAACGAGTTAAACTTTGTCGTGAAAATTTGACGAAATTTCAAAATGGTTCCTAGCGATTATGTGATATTATAACAGGTGATGAAACGTGGATTTACCATAGGCAGATTCATCACAAGTCAAAGAACGCAAGTTGGGTTGGCGAAGGTGAATCACCAACTACTGTAGTTCGTCGAAGCAAATTTGAACCAAAAAATTTATTTTCTATTTTCTTTAAATCAAATGGTCCTGTTCTTATACATTGTGTTGATGAAGACAAGACTATAGATCACGACTATTATATTGAAAATTGCCTCAAGCCTGTCGTGAAGGAAATATGGAAACAAAGAAAGTCAGCAGGTACAAAAGGTATAAAATTGCTCCAAGACAATGCTCAACCCCATGTTCAATCCGATGTTATTAATTATTTAACAAAACAACATATCAATATAATGCCACATCCACCATATTCACCTGACCTTGCACCGTGTGATTATTGGCTAAATGATTACATCAAGTGTAATTTAATCGATCAACCAAATGAAAAATCATTAGCTCGTGCGGTATCCAAGGTGGTGAAAAATATTCCAGAAGAAGAATATAAAAAAACTTTTGACAAACTGTTAGAAAGGATGGAACTTTGTATAAATAATCATGGGGACTATTTTGAACATTTAATAAAATAAAACTCGAACTTTCTCTTTTTCTTTAATTTTTTTTGTAAAAATTGCAGAACTTTTGGTCAGACCTAAGTACGATCATACAAGATCGTATGAAAATCGTATATAATCTTGTACGATTTTGTACGATTACCTCAAAGCCACCATATCAGATGAAATCGTACTGTACGATTCTTGTACGATCTTAATGCCAGTCCTTGTACAATCTTATAACATTCATGTAAGATCCGTCAGAGCTTCCGACAACGTTATACACTGTAATTTTTTTTTAAATTCTATTTTGAAGAAAATCGATATTGAGGAAGCTAAAGGATTTTATAAGTCTTATGATTTATTCATCGAATTTTGAATATTTTGAAAATGTTGGATTTTCTAATTCTAAGAATTTCAGTTTTATCTCCTATGTTAAATCGAAGCTAGAATATCATTTGCTTATTTTCAAAAAGCTGGAAATTCATTGTTGAATTCATATGGACATTCTTTGAATATTCTTCCAGAATTCATATAGGCATTCCCTTTTTTTTTACAGTGTATACCTCATTTTCTTTCCTTCGGGTTCTATACCTTCCTTTCTCAGGCAGTGTTTTATCTTAAACACACATAAATGCAACAAATCACACTTAACGGGTGCCCCATGATAAATGTCCCACTTTTACACTAATGAAAAGATATACTACTAATCCATATTTTTCATTTGTTTTCATCTATTATGTTTGGAGATCCGAAGAGTTACATAATGACGTGATTTCACCACTGTAAGTTCTTTCTAGATTAATTTAAGAAATGAAATCTAAAGACCTTCGACAAACTGTAGTGCGAATGACTAATGACGGGTTATCAGCACGTGAAATTGCTAAACAACTACGAATGGTTGACACCGATCATACAATCAGACGGTGGCAACATTTATATAAAACAACAGGCACAATTGATTTGAATACACCTGTTGGTAGACCAAGAATTGTACGAACAAAACATCTGATGAATAAGGTGAAACATAGGTTTAATTATAAAAGACGACGAAGTGCAAGGCAATTGGCTAAATCACTTGGGATTTCCAAAGGAATAATTGGTCGTATAATTCGAGAAGATCTCCATTTACATGCTTATCACGTTACAACTCAGCCAAATCTTAAAGATGACTACAAACAACCAAGAATTTCATTTGCATACTGCGTGAACAAATCATTACGAAAAAAAGACCGTGGTCAAATTTTATTTACTGATGAAAAATATTTTGGATTAGATGGAATATTGAATCGCCAGAACGACCGTGTCTATGCTGCAAGTCGACAAGAAGCTGATGAACATGGTGGAACAAGACCAGTATCCAAGTTTCCAAAAAGAATATTGGTATGGCTAGGTGCATCTAGAAATGGTCTTACAACTCCGATCATATTCAAACCTGGTGAAACATTAAAACATATAAACTATATTAAGGTTGTTCTTCCTCATGCATTAGCCGAAGGTAGACGTCTACTAGGTGATGATTTCATTTACCAGCAAGACAATGCAACGCCGCATACTCACAAGAAATCAATAACATGGATTAAGAAGAACTTCAAACGGTTCATCGATGCAAAAAAATGGCCTCCTAATAGTCCGGATCTCAACATTTTGGATTATCATGTATGGGACGCCATAGGTCACCATACGCATTAGAAAAACGTCAAAAATTACGATTCTTTAATAAAAGAAATTAGAAACGGTATTAGTCGTGTACCAATGACAGGTGTTGTTCGCAGTGTAGAAAATTGGTCTAGTAGAATTTTTTCAATTTTAAAAACAAGAGGTGCTTATATTAAATAGTATTTTTAGTACATATTGTACACCTAACTGTGTTGCATGTACTGATGTATTTTGATTTAAAATAAAGCGTGTCAGATAACTTTAAGCACAAAGCGAAAAGTGGGACATTTATTATGGGGCACCCGTTATGAAGAATGTTTTTGTAGTTGTTAGATTTAATAGCAAGTTGTTTAAAAATCTTATGTTTGGACTCAAAACTCATACACCAGTGTTTAACAGCTGGTCCATTCATTTCAATTTGTTTTGCATAATGGGTAATAAGATGAACCTTCGATGAGACAAAATTAGGCAATAGATGAACCATCAAACATTGAAAACGAACAGTTAAAGAATTTAAATAAGATAACCATGACTTTCTAAAAGGACAAGCATATACATGACTAATAATTTCACGCAAACAAATATAGACATCTTTTGTATCCAATCGATCAATTATGTCATAAAATATAATCGGAAACAGCTTGAATAAACACATTTTTTGAGATGCTGTACCGATTATTTTTCCTTTATGCAAATGTTTTTTTCTTAAAAACGGTGGTTTATTTTTCTTATCATAAGAACCATACTCAAATGATATCAACCGATCTTCAATTTCTGCATAAGAAAGAAGTCGTTTTATTGATGCTTCTTTTAACATGGCTAGCAATACTTGACCACAAAGACCTAAATAGAGAGAAAGTCATTGTTTCCTAGAAAAAACCTCTCTTCGTATACCTTCATTTAGATCGTGCATGACATCATTCTGTAAAGATATAACAGTATGAAAGCCAATTAATTCTGATAATGGACTTTCATCAATAACACCACCTATAACATTATTATTATTCAAACGTAATACTTGTTGAACTAAATTATCATGTTGATCTTGTGTTCTTTGAACATGAGAAATTTCATATAAAGGAATAAATCGTTGATCATAATTTATATGACAATGTCTACAAAATTGACCATTACTAAAAGATTTTTGAAAACCACCTATATCAATTGACGCTAAATGGACACCAGTTACGACAGAAAATGCAAAGTTTAATCGACCACGTAAAGCTGAAATATAAAGTCCGTCCGTTTGAAGAGCATTGAGATCCTCGACGATCGAATCAAAAAACTTTCTTCGATTTGATTTTGCAGATAAATGAGCAGAATGATACATTGCTAGAAGGCCAATTGATTTTAACATTGACTTGACATTATTAGGTAAATCTTCTAATTGAAAATAAATCATCGTAATTTTTTGAGTATCCTTTTTTGCACCTATGGGATTGGTTACTCCGATTTCATTAATGTATAACTGAAACAACAACGAATCAGGTTTACTTTTTAAAACTGAATGTTGTTTTGCTTGTGATCCATGACGATAATCGTACATAAGATCAAGATCAAGAGCATTACAACTAATTGTTTCATTATAATTTTTGATTAACATATTTAATACATCAGGCTTACTCAACATTTGTCTAATACTAGATTGTATTGGTATATAATATGCTACTTCATTCGGATTGTCTAACTTTGTTTCTTTTGCTGGCTCATAAAAGAAATATTTCTTGCATAACTTCAAAAATTTGTATTCATTTTTTGTAACATCTGTCATTCTTTCTATAGTATTCGAAATTAATTTGTTAACATCAACCAGTGAAATAAAATTGTCTGTTGATAAAGAAGCAGTTGTTGCTTGGCATCGAGTGAAGGAACTTTGAACTTGAATTTTTAATAATTCATGGATTAGCTCAATCAACGATTTAAATCCGAATGTGATTGCTTGGATTATATTTTGTGGTAAAGAATAACCTTCTCTCAGATTTAATAGTAATTCTAAATAAAACTTTTCAAATGAATCTAAATCGACTTTTTTCTCTAATAATCGAGTTTTTGCTTACTTAAGTAACAATCAACAAAAACTAGTTTCATCATCGCTTTCTCCTTCATTCTCGCTTCCATTGTCTTCTAAATCGTTCTCTTGAATGCCAAAGTGTAATTGTGCATCATCATACGTTGATAGGGATACTTTGTTCGTGTGTGTACCAGTATCAAATTGTACTTCTTGTTTACATAAATCTTCATCAAGAAGATTTACATGTTCTCTATAAACATGTGCTTTGTAAGCTTTAAAGTTCGTGTATCTCGTTCCACATAATGGACCAAGTTCACATCGAACTTTAAAGTTGGATTGCCCATTGTGAACGTATTGTAAGTGCTGAAATAATTTTCGAAATGTGGGATATGATCCAGCTTGAGCACACAGCGAGCAGAAATAATAATTTTGTGGCAACATATTAAGGTCACTTACTAGTAAAAATATTAAGAACTTGTTGATTTTTATTGAAAGACAACAACCATCGGGTTACTTGTGAACAATTCCAATTACGAGGAACCATTATACTGTATTGAACAATATCAATAAAACGTATAAGTCTGTAGTTAGTGAATGATGTCGTAAATTGTAATGCAACTTAAAACCCTGATAAAAAAATAACAATGAATATAATGCCAAGTCAAAAAAATGCGTATACGTACAGCAACTGCTGCAACGAATTCAGATACTTGTTCTATAAAACGATCAAATTATAAATACAACAAAGAATGAAAATTTTTCGACGATCTATAAAATGAAACCAAGAAAAATATCGAGTTAAAAAATATACTGTTAAGTTAAATCTTGAGAAAAACAGAACTTACCAAGGTGATCTTTCAATGGATTTCTTATTACTACAAATATAAGAATAAATTTAATAAACAAAACAATTAGTTTGTAACAATGTTTCTAGTGGAAATCTGAAATATAATGTGTAGCATACGCTTTTTAAAAAGAAAAGCAATGTATATATAAGCTTATTTTTCTAAACAAAGTGTATTAAGTATACTATGGCGAAGTTTCACTAAATAAAAAAATGAAAAAATTTTCATCTTTTCGTGAAGTAAAAAAAAAAGGACCAGTAATAAATAAACAGAAAAACAATTTGAAATTCATCCTTTAAGTACGATTCATCATAAAAAATAGAATCCTAGAATTTCATATGAATTGACAAATTACAATTGCCTATTTTTAGAAACGAAAATTAAATAATCGCACAACATTTGCCAGCTATTATTATCATCTTCGTCATCATGAATATCAGTGTGATTTGAACAAAACTAAATTGAATATGTTATTAGTGTAGATTTTATTTGCCACTTATTGGAAAACCTTGAAACTCGTAAAAATAGAAATCTACGACATTGCAATGGTGAAACAGACAAACATTTTATGTCTTTCAAACTGAATGATGAAAAGTAATCTTTTTGTTAATTTCATTGCATAATTTTTACTAAAAATGAAATTCTTAAGACTTGCTTAAATAAACTATCGCTTTTCATAAATCAATTTAAAAACCATCAAAACTTTTGTTCGTTTCATCATCAGAAATTTTATTTGTTTAATTTTTCTATGGAATAGAAAGTATTGAGAGCAAAATGAGATAAGTTTGAAAAGGAAAAAGACCGCATTGCCAACGAGAGTGATTTCATTCAGTAAATGCTAGAACAAATAAAAATAGATCAAAGAAGATTTTAGTCTAAACATAATTTCTGAGCTAAAAGTACTTTTCAAATTTTCTTTGTAAAGTATACGCTGTAAACTCTCGTTTAAAAACTAAATGAAAAGCATCGCTTATTTTCACAAATACAAATGTCTGTGCACTTTGCTTCCACTAGTGTACACTTGGCATTACAAACACTGAGTTTGTAAGTGCAATGACATGCTGATACAAATAACAAAAAGTTTATTGTAGTCTATAAGCTGGTGATAAAGACCATAGCGACGAATGATAATCACTATTGAAATGTACCACCCAGAGTCGAGTGTTCAAGGAGAATGTATCAGGAAAAAAGTTTTATGAGAGAAATTATTTAGGACGAAAGTACTTTCAAATTACGTTTTTCGGTTTTTCAAAACTGAGTTTCACTCGAAAGATGCCGCGACATTTCGATTACTTTTTGAAATAAAAGCATAAAATACGCCAGTTTTACACATCGATAGATATTGCTACATTAATTCTCTGTCACTCTCTGGATTTTAACAGTCCGAAAAACCCTTTTTTTTGCAGTTGATTTGTGTATTGGAAGTATTTTTTCCAGAAAAGTGGAGTTCAAGAACGTGAGTTTCATTCTATTCATAAGAAGATTTCGAGTTCAACATTACTTGAAAGACTCGTCCAACTCTGATAACAGACTAGCTATGAGTTTTAGTGGATAACGTTCATGAACACTGATTTAGAACAATTAAAAATCGATTGATTGTGTTATTCATTTTCAGTCCCTTCAGTCGCAAGTAAGGCTAAGGAGCGGTCGCTTATGTGGAATGTACCAGCTGCGATACTTTAATGAAGTTTAGTACGAAACTTGCAGGGGTTTAATACGAAACCTTTGATGATTTTGACAAATCACAGAAGTACGATACGAAACCCTTTTGGGTGGGTGTGGGTAGGGAAGAAAAGAGCATCCACATCCATACCCCTGATATCCATACCTACACCCATCCAATTTCGGAAATTACTGTAACATAAGAAAAATATTCTAAGACAATTATATAGTAGATTTCGGAAATTGATGAAAAATTTCGGTATTTACTAAGAACTTCCAATATTAACTTATACTTTCTCAAAATTACTGATATTATCTATTTATTAAGTATAAATATACCATACGATTTAATTGTAAGTACCCTAGAGAATATACTGAGTTAAGGGTACCCAAAAAAGTACCCTGATACCAGTATGTCACAGGAACTTTTGGGTACCAAAGTACTTGCAGGTACTTACAGGTACCTAAGTGGTACTATTGGAAGTACCCTGCTGGAGAATGCACAGTAATTGGGTACCTAAAGGTACTGATCAAGTACTGAATTGGGTACCATTGTATAGTATTTCTAAGTACCCTGTTACCAAATTTTCAGTACGTTCAGGATCGAACCTGATCTTTGACTTTTTAAAATTTTTTCTTTTTCTTAAGATAATTTACTAGATTTTTTTTTTACTTTATTCAATTTAATTTTTTCAATTCCAAAAACTTAGCAGGAACAATGTCGAGATCCAACTCAACTTGAGTTGGTCGTAGATCACTTCAGGGTAGTCCGATCTTAATTTACGACCAAGCTCAGCATTTCGTCGACTAAGAAATAGTCAAGAAATAATTTAGAAAAAACTAGTATGAAAATTGATTATTTTCTTATGATTTATCGAGTTGTTTATATAAAGCCGTACGTAAAAAAGAAAACGGTGAATGAATAGTCGCCACACAGGACGCGAAAAATTTAGGATACCCTGCCGAAATTTCCTCAGTAAAGTTACAGACTTGTGTATCCATGCAGTACTTATTCAGTGAATGTACTTTTACGGGTACCCCAAACAGTACATACATCAGTAAAATTACTGAGAATTTTCAAAGTACCCATATTGGGTACCCTGCTAGAGCTTTCTCAGTACATTGGTACCCTAAACTCAGTACTTTCTCTAGGGTAAGTGCGACTCGAATCTTCAAGTCACGTGAATTTTAAGAAATTACTGAAAAGTTGCCAGAACTTCCGAAAACTATAATTAATTCAGGAATCGGTTTCTACATTTCTAATGACATAGCTTCATTTATAAGTCTTGATGTTAAAGAAGTTTCTGTAATTTGCCTTAGAATTTCTTTTCTATGAATTCATAATTACTACAGCTTCCTAGCAATTATCTGCTTCTGTGTTAGTAATCTCGAAAATTGCCTTTCTTGAAAATCTGAACACTGCTACAAATACTGAATTTTGACGATTTTCCCATTCATCTATCATTCAATTTCATGCATTTTCAACTGCTAAAATTTGTCATCAATACACTATTCTTTATCAGTGCATCGCACAACATTTTTATTTATTCAGAAAATTAAAAAGTAGAAGTGATGGAGAAGAATATCGATTTTCATGCATCAGTGGAATTCAATGATGACTCCCATATGTTTAGGCATGGTAGTCAATTTTTGAATATATCCACCTGAATTGACTTCAGGACCACCATCACCGAATGTTACTTGTTGCAACATACGAGCTAGAATTATTTTGAGTTCAAATCGAGCTAAATCTTGTCCAAGACATTGACGATGACCACTTCCGAATGGTAGAAATGCATATGGATGATAATTTTTATCTTCATTAAGAAATCTCTCTGGATAGAACAACTCAGGATCAATTTTCCAATGATGAGCATCTCGAGCAAGAGCAGTTGTCGGAATAAGCACTTGATTACCTTTGTAGAGTCGAGTACCACTTTTTGGTAGATAATCGTCCATGATCACTGTACGACTTGTTGCTTCAATCGTTGGAGAATAACGAAGTACTTCATTGATAAAGCAATCCAAATAAACGAGTGAGTCGAGACGATTCAATGAAAAATATTGATCACAACTATACTGCATCAGCTCTGTCTTGATCTTTTGTTGAATGCGTGGATATTTACTTAGGTGATAGATAGACCATGCGAGAGCGGTAGACGTCGTTTCATAACCAGCAACCATAAACAGGAGCATCTCATCAAAAAGTTCTTTTCGTGATAAACCTGTCAACAGTAGAATGTTAGAAGTAATAGAACAAAACTTCAAGGTAAACTATGGTCATAATTCAATTCAAAACAGCATATTCTATAAAGCTAACTGTTTTGTTGTTGAAACTGTGTTGAATTAATTTTTCTTTTGCGCTGTCGAATTACTAACCCACCTAGCGGTCTATCCTGAGTAATTTCAGTTCGAACAGTGACCTGAGAGAAAAGTTCATACTTTGTACTTCAATAATTTGTATTAGATGGTGACGAAGATATATGTTTGTTCGAAAGATGGACACAAGCAATCATTTCCGTTGCAACTCCAGGAAAATGGAATTAGTCAATTATTAAAAATCGACAACTCTTAAACCTTTCAACATATACGTCAGTGGATATGATCTACAAGATACGATAAATGTGAAGTGTATATCATTCCCTATCCCCATTTCAATCGTCAAAAGTATCGCGTTATTTTCGGCGTGTAATCTTTCGGACAAAAATTCAGTATAGAAATCTATGATGAATTATTGAAAACGATGATATAATGAAAGGATTTCATGGATAAACTTTACCTTTTTTATCTTCTTCCTTTTTTCTTGCTTCGGTTTTCTCATCTGTTTGTAATGAACTGACTAGTGATGCGATCAATGACGTTTTCTTTCGTTGTGCTGTGAAATCTGGGCTTTCAGTCATTTCTTGTTCGACCATCTTATTAAGATATCGTTCGACGGTTGCTCGTGCTTGTTGATATTGAGGATTCCATTTCAAATAGATAATTGAAATGATTCTAGGTGCAAACATTATCATTTTAAATATGCTCATGATATATTGTAAAGCTTTAGTCAGTTCATTCTTATTCTCTGAATTATTGTTATCAAGTGTCTCCAAATCGTAATCAAAAGCAATCAGTCCAAAAATTTCAAGTAAAAGATCTTGACACTGCTCGATGATATCCGTATGCACTTGTCCCAATGGTCTAGCACGCCATCTATTTAGTAGTTTGTCAGTACCGTCAATAATTATGTTTATATTCGAAATAATCTTGCTACGACGAAATAGTGGCATTGTGAGTGCACCATGTCGCTTGAATTTGGCACCTATAAATCATAATGAACAAATCTTTCTTACAAATGGAAAAGAAAACCATACCCGTGCTACAAACGATACTATCGGGAAACAAAATGCTGAATTTTTCTAAAAATATCTCTCCTGCATCATATATATTTCGATGGGTAAATATGTATTGAACATCATCAATATTATGTACGACAGTGAAATGAATAAAACCAATCCAATACTGATAAATATCACCGAAACGTTCCTTGAATGACATGAAGACTTCAGTCACTGGTTTTTTGCCAAACAATATACCTGATTGAATCATATTCCCAAAAAAGATATGTGGCGACAAACCAGGTACTGGACCGCGAAGTGTAAAATATTTGAGTTTTACGTATATCAGCAATAAGATGACAAAAAAAATAAATAGGAAAGCAATCATTTTTCGAACTGTCTACAATAAAAAAAAAGACTTGATGTGATTAAACCCCTCTGCAGAATAAAAGCCCACTGGGCTTCTAATTTGTTTGGAAAATTATAAATTTGAAGGTGGGCTCCAATTAAGATCAACTTTTTTCCCATTTTTTTGACCCTTGATGAGTAACAATTGTTGTTCTTTTTTTAATCATTCCCGAATCTGTTTTCGATCATAATGATGTTGTCGACTAACTTCAGAAATATTTTTGCATTTTTTAAATGCATTGATAACATTTAGTTTTTCTTGAACAGTCCAAGATCGACGTTTTGAAGAAGAATTTTCGATGGATTTGTCGTTGCTGTAATGAGATTTTGTTGGTTGAATCAGATTAGTTGTTGTATCACTCATGGAAGATATTGGAATGTCAATTTCAGCTTGTTGTTGATCATCATCTTCTTTATTGTCTTGTAATTCGTTGGTAATATCCGTTAAATCTATTACATTATCAAGCATTCGAATAACATTTTCAATTACTTCGTCGTCTGAACTAATTGAAGAGTCAGACTCGATATCAATTTCTTGAGTTAAAGAATGTAATGGTAATAAGTGAGTTTCTTCCATTCCAAATAAGTTTTTATTCACAACTTGAATGAAAATGAATTACTGTTACGAATCGATAGAGAATTAATGTTGCAATACAAGTATTAAAATGTATATATATGATTGTTTTTATATCGAAAATTAGAACACAATAAAAAGAATTATTTTTTCTATACAAAATTGTCGACGGTCACAATTGACGAACGAAGTTCAATAGTCAAAGAAGAAGATATACAAAACGAAAGAAATAGATTGACGACATGAACATTTAATTTAAAAAAATTGAAAATTATCAATAGAATGTTTGTTTTCTTGATTTCTCTATATATACACATTTCGAGTGGGCTTCTATTACGTCCGAAAAACTATAACTTTGGGACTGGGCTTCTATTCCGAATGGGCTTCTATTCTGCAGAGAGGTTTATATAATGGTGAATGCATTAAATGCATTCATGTGTTAGCTTTCTTTTTTTCTTTCGTTCGTTTTCTTGTCTTTCGCATCTGTACGTCAGATAGAATAGACACTATTAGGCATATGTTATTGCGTAACATGTTGCATTCCTTGATAAATACAAGTAAATTATTGTTTTTCATAAGTATTCAGTGATTTGACGGAATAATAACTGCATATCATTCAGGGGTGTGGGTGAGTGCGTGGGGTGTGGGTGTGGGTGTGGGTGTGGATGTAAGTGTGGGTGTGGCAAGGGGGAAAAGCAGATTTTAGCATTTAAAATCTCTAAAATCTGTTGAAATCTTTCAAAATCTTTCAAAATCTCTAAAATCTTTCAAAATCTTTCAAAACCTTTTAAAATCTCTCAAAATCTTTTAAAATCTTTATATTAGAGGTGAGTAGATGTAGGAAGTTACCATTATCGGTAGGTGGTAATGGTATCCTTGAGGCCACAAGCTTTACTATAGAGGATACCCTTGAGTTCTCACATCTTATAATAAGGATGTATCTTTGGGTCCTCAAGTCCTATACTAGAGGCTACGCTTGGGTCCTCATGTACTAATATAGAGGGTACCCTGGAGGTCACAAGTCATATCAAACGGGGTACCTTCGAGTCCTCATCTTCTATTATAGAGGAGGACATTTAGGTCCTCAAGCCTTACACTAATGGAGTACCCGTAAGTTCTTATGTCCTACACTAAAGGGGTACCTATGAGTTCTCCATTATTAGTAAAGAGCGATATCCTCAGGTCCTAGAGTTCTACTACATGAAGGTACCCTTGTGTCCGCAAGTCCTACTGTAGGAAGGTATCCTTGGCTCCGGAAGTTCTGCTATAGAAGGTACCCTTGGGTCCTCGAATCATATATTAGGCAGTACTCCTGGGCCTTCAAGTGGCATACTAGGGGGTACCCTTGGGTCTTCAAGTAATACACTCAAAAAAATAAGGTACCGCACGAAACCAAAGATAGTTTTGTAATCTCTACGAAAATTTAAAATGATTTCGTATGAAGCACGAAACTTAAGAAGGTTTCGAATTTTGATACGAATTCAAAGTCTTTTTGAGGTTTCGTATGATACTTTTGAGATCTTCCAAAAATATTCGTGAAGGCTCGACAATCATTTTGAACCTTTCTTGGGATTTTACGAAAAGTTAAGAAAAGGTTTCGATTTCGTTGTAAAAAAAGTTTCGTATGGTACCATACTTTTTTCATACTACTACTCTGGTTACCATTATATCCTCAAATTTGATCCCCATAAACTTAGTCCCCTTCAGAAATGCCATTTTTCAATAATTCCGTAGATATAAATACAAGAAAAACTAAATAATTCGTGCACATCCACAGGTCGAAAACATCAACCAACAAAGGAGACACGAAAAGTCCATGCACCCTAAGTTGGCATCACCATTATTGCTTCTCGGGCACACATGAGTCGAACGTATTTGCGCGCTAGCCAACCAGTTGTCTGATCACAACCGATCAAGTAAAATACAGCTTTCCATAATAACAGAACTGAATCGAATTATAACTTCAGAGTACATAAGTATCGTTTTCCTATTCAACACTAAAACCACATTTTCAACATAACAACGAAAACGACGACACGTGAAATCCTGCACTTCTGAGTAATAAACGAAATCAGGTTACACTTACAAGTCACAATTTTAAATCGATGATACAAAAGTTTCTGACCAATCCCCATTTCCTCGGAGTGCCCATCTCTTCGATCGAAAAAATCGACTGCAGGGTTCTGAGATACTAATTCCGGTCTCCGCTTTCCCCACGTCGATATAGACTCGCCAGCATTTAGAACAGTTCGTTATTTTCTCAAAAAATCATCCCTACGATGAATAATGTAGGTGTCGATGTTTTCTTTATCTTGTCCCCAATAATGTCCCAAGCTAATAGTAACTTTTTTCAGACACTTACTAGTTGGGAAAAGGTTAGGTTACTCCATTGCTCTCTATCTGATAGCGCTTCAGAAACTATCAGCACCCAATCCGATATCACATCGGTAAATCCACCTGTTCTATCCAGTAGCACTTCAAAACTATTGGTCGCACATTCTGAAACTGTTTTAAAGACTTCAGGAACCTGTATACCAGATTTCATGAGGCTATAGGCGTACCTTCTCAGATTGCTGGTCATGGCTAGTTGCCTCTCCCAGATTATAGACCATGTGAAATTCAAGGTACACCGATAGTTAGAGAAGTTCGAGAGACTTAAGCGTTACAATCACCGGGTAACGGAAAAGTTACTGTCCTCACTGTAATCCTAGAACGAGGAAATTATCCCACTACCCGCTTTCTGGTAACGGTAAGATCAGATTTCTAGTACCGTCTAGTATACAACTAGAGAATCCAAGAATACCTTCTAATTTGAGACATGGGGATCCAAGACTAGCCCCTCTAGAAGACCTTGAGGATTCAAACGTTCCCCTATAGTAGTACCTGAGAATCCAAGGATGCCCTCTATAGTAGGACTTGAGGACGGAAGGGTACCCCCGCTTAGTATAGGACTTGAGGGTTCAAGCGTACCTCGCTATAATAGTACTTGAGGACCCAAGAGTATCCTCTATAGTAGGTCTTGTGGTTCCAATGATACCTCACCATAGTAGTACCTGAGAATCCAAGGGTAGAGACGGACGGAGTCAAATTTTTTTATTCCGATTCTGACTTCGACTCCAAAACATTCCTACTTTACGACTTCGATTTCAACTTCAACTTCGAACCTTTTTTACTTTTTGACTCCGATTCCAGCTCCGAGAAACTCCTGATTCTTTTTTATATAAGAAAAGGAAATCTCAAATATATTTTATTGTTTAATTCAGAGCATGTGGAAATCAATAATAAGGTTGCTACATTACTACAGTGAAGTCTCTCTAAAGTAAGCATGATCGAGACTACTGAAAAACGTTCATAATAAACATGTGTTCACTTTCGAGGGTAAAGTGTCAAAATGTCGAAAGGAAAATGTGGAAAGTGAAAATGTAGAAAAAAAAATGTAGAAAAGCAAAATGTCGAAAATTATGAACCCCTGTAAATCCTTGTAAATCCTTGATGGAAAACTTTTTCTAAGATTTGATCAATAGAATGTAATACGGTACACATTCACAGAGCACAACAGTGACGGTGAGGGCGAAATCTGTGATCAAAAAGGATTTAGATTTTCGACAATCTGCTTTCGACATTTTCCATTTCGACCTTTAACCACCTATTCCCTTCGAGACGTCCATTTTCAGCAACAATTGACTTTTCGGACTCGTGAAAAACGCTAATAATAACAAGGTTTCCACTGTAGAGAGCTGCTCTCTAGTAGAGGTTTTACTGAATTATTCTTTATTATTATTACTCAATAATTGGAGAATACTTCCTATTCCCAAAAGTTACACATTCCTGCATTGCCTTCTGACCCGGAATCTCTTACCATCAATTCCGGAAAACCTAAAACGACCCTTTCCCTCAAATACATGCCACAACCAGGAATTCCTGATTCGTAGTTCCTTTCAAATCTAACTCTCAACATCCAATTCCTGGTCATTGCGGGTAATTCCAGAATTCGAAGGATATACTGAATAACGAAATGATCATCTTAAAAGATCTATTCAATATCAAAGCGGAATTCCGGAATTTGTGCATATCTGGAATCACTAGGAAATGTAGGAATTCCTGGTCATTCCTGCCTATTCGGGAATTACAAGTATCTCATGGATGGCTAAGTGATCATTTACAGAGCTTGAATGAATGGATAGTGGAATTCAGGAATTAGACAAGATTAGCGATGACCAGGAAATGCAGGAATTCCTGGTCATTCCATATCGATGCAATTCCAGAATTCTAAAACGGAATTGAATCTTTATTTCTATGGCAATGTTGAGTTGAACATGAATACACCAACCTATGCAGAAATAGACAGGAATTGGCAGGAATTCCTGGTCATTCCATATCGATGCAATTTTGGAATTCTAAAACGGAATTGCATCTTTAGTTCCATAGCAAGGTTTAGTTGAACATGAATACATCAACCTATGCAGGAATATGCAGGAATTCCGTAAAATTCGATGGCATGGGTAGGAATTGGATGTCAGGAATTCCGGAATTGAATGATGATGAGTTTGATGGTCTTATGCGATGCAGGAATGTGTAACTTTGCGGAATAGGATGACTGCTCAATAATTGGTAATAATTTTATATACTTTATTACTACTAATACACTAATAACAACATTGCTTCTATGAGTTATTACTTTTAATATTATATGACTTGATAACACTCTTAGTTTCTGACTTTTGCTACTTTCATAGATTATTTCTAATTACCTACAGTAATTAATAACCTTATATGCTATTACTTACTACCAGTAATAATAATGCAGCTCCTAATCGATAAAGGAACAAATGAGTGAAGAAAAATCCAAGAATCATTAACAGATTAATCTGGAAGTTCTTTTACATTTGTTGTTCAGTGAAAATAAAAACAATCACTAAGAGGTTTCCGACGTGTACGATATCCAAGGAATCGAAAGTTGATGATCAAAAGAATTTTACTACTTCTGATAAAATTGAAATATATTCCCATTGACGAAATTATGCTTTTATGAGGTCGATTCTTCGAAAGATACGGCCGAAACGTTATCAACATGGGTTTTTCTCTTGCGACTGGTTCTTAAAAAATGTGCCAACTGTAATCTTTCTTTCTTTTTGTTTGTCAAACTGAAGAGTTAGGTAAGTGTTATCTTTTTTTCTTGTTCGCATATATAAGTAAACTTATTGTTATTTGAAATAACAAAATTTCATCAGAGATAAGATAATTCGAAAAAATTTTCCGAGTCAAATCGGAGTCAGATCAGCCTCCAAAAAATATTTTCAGTAAACTCGCTTTTAACTGTGACTCCAATGGAGCGGCAGTTAGAATCGGATTTCGGAGTACTCTGCAGGTCTCCACCCATGGGTACCCCTAGTATAGAACCTGGAAACCCAAGAGTACCACCTAGCATAGGAATTCAGGACGCAAGGGAATTCCCGTATGGTAGGACTTGTGACCCCAAGGGTATCTTCTTATTGGCATGACCACGCATCGGTCACTCTCGCTTGCGGAAGGTTTAAACTCACAAAAATAAAAGAACTCTCTGTAAAATCAAAAGTGCACCACCGACGGTTTACGAAACATGTTGCAAACTCCGAGACACTCTGCCAACCAGAGCTATAAACCCTATTTTAATCCAACAACCGTTCAACAAGATTTTTTTGACTAATCTCACCAAAAAATTCAGTGTTGAACTCTGTTACATTTCATTCTTTTGTCTGAAAAATAGATAGAACTTTTAATGACATTTCGTTATGAGAGTGAAACTGACATACTCGGATGGTAAAACTGTCTGTGTGCTGCTCTTGAATTGAGGAAAAGATAAGTTTTTATCGTGGTAATTGAAAATTTCAAGATGTCAAACTATCCCCATTAGAAGATCGACAGAAAGACGAAATTTCGTAACGATTCAAATTCCGTAACGGACAGTGTTTACAGGTTTTTGTTTGATGTAATTATACTCTGTTCAGAAATGAACCAATATTCTGAAAGCTTGTAGAAAACTGAACAATTTGTATACATCGCTTTTAGCTGTATGTCACTTCCTTGCGCAGTAAAATACTTGTCTCTCTACTTACTCTAAAACAATTTCCATTTTTTGAAATTGCGCAACAGTCCGAATATTTTTAATAGCTCACCCTTGCATGCATATAAATCGATAAAATTTTTATTGGTAATAGATCCAAATGGTCTCTATGTATCATAAAAATTTCAGAGAATTTGCCTTTATCTTTGATAAGATATAAGTGTTGCAATATAAAAAAATGAAATTCTATAACGCGTGACTATGCCGCTCTTATAATACTTGAGAACCCCGAGGCACCCCCCAGTATAAACGTAGGGACCCAATAGTACCTTCAGACCTACTATAGAACTTGAGGACTCAAGCGTACCTCCCATAATAGTACTTCAGGAGCCAAGTGTACGCTCCTAAAGTAGGACTTATGGCCCCAAGAGCACCGTTACCAGTTACTCGATAATGGTAGCTTTCCACTCCTATTTTAGTTAAGTGCCATTAAATAAAATAGTCTACCTTCTTTAAATCTTAAAATCTCTCAAAATCTTTTAAAATCTTTCAAAATCTCTCAAAATATTTCAAAATATTTCAAAATCCTTTAAAATCTTTTAAAATCTTTTAAAATCTTAAAATCTGCTTTTTCCCCCTTGGGGTGTGGGGTGTGGGCGTGGGTGTTTGTGGGATGCGTACGAGTCAACGTCGACAAGTAGAAGAGTAATAATTATACACCCACCCCACGCCCATATTCGTGTTGAAATACGGAAACAAGAAAAATAACGTCGGTAGCAGCGGCTCCTACTGTTGTATATCTCTCAAAAAAGGTCCTGTCAATAGACTACAAACTAATTCCTCTTCCATCGTCTGGAATCCTTCTTTTTTCTCTATGGGCCACATAAGACTCATTTTGATCTTTGTACATCACTGATTAATCCACCAAAACTCTTAATATTTCGTGAGTAATTCTTGATTCATTTAGTTCCTTTTTGAAAGTCCAATTTTCAATTTTACTAAGAAGGCATCTATAAGAGGATGTAGATGTGGGCAACAGTGATGACTCGTGTTCACACTTCGAACACACACCCACACCCTATTAGTAATAATGGCAGAGAAAATAGAAATATTGAGATCTTTTATGAATCATAGAGTTACTTATCTTTTTATTAGTACTTTCGTTACGGTAGGATTTCGTCAGAATACAGCATGGTTCCGCTTGAATTATCGTCAGATCCGAGAGATTATTCGTTTGTTCGAGCGTCGATTCAACCTCATTTCTGAGTGTTCCTGAACGCTAAAAGTTAATGGAAAACGAAATATCAGATAGGGGTATTCCAAGCCAGAAATATTGTTTTCATGTTCCTGTATTTGATCCCGCGGGTTTTAGTGGAACGAAGAAAGAGCTTCTAGGAACAAGTTGAAAAAGTCTTTTCCTGTGACTTTGTACCATATCCAGATTCCGAAATCTATCACAGGGTGAAAATAACTGGAAAGATTATTATCTCGTTTGGAAAAAATTTTAGTATCTGTTTTTCCTAGTAATTTGCGAAATCTTGAGTGGAGAAATTCCGAATGGTGGAATATCTTCTCTCATGCGGACTTCAACAAAATTCAAAGCACCTGGTACTGATCAGTAAGAATCGGATACCAATCACTTTGAAAAACATAATTAGTGAACCGTGCTGGTAGTAGAAGCATGAACATATCTGTCTTCGTGCGAAGCCTAGCAAAAACCAACAGATTCCAGACTTTACAAATTCATGTCCACTAAATCTATTGCCTTCCCTGAGTTTTCATTGAAAACTTAATTGAGATTAAGTTTTCAGATGTGTACAGGTAAATCGTTGCACTAATCGAAACCGAAACTCACTGATCGAGTGTTTATTGTTAGCTGTTAAATAATTGCACGATAGACTTGGTAGCTCGTTTCGTTCGCTGTGTGCAAAAAAAATAATAAATGGCAAAATGAAACAATATTATCTGAAAAAGAGCAAACAAGAACAAAAATATTAAGTGTTAGATCCAGCGTAACGCCTTTAAAAGTAGCATTAAAATGAAAACATAAGAGCTGCCAAAACACTACTAATGCAGTTCTACGAGTCTTTGCTCGTCTTATCAAAAGGAACCTAAGCTGTGTTTCACCACGGTTCGTAAGAAGAAGCAAAAGAAGAAAAGAACTTTGTATGTGGATGTGGATGTGTATTCAAGGAGAACTAAACAATATCCTACACTGACGATCATCAAGCTCGGTACATTGCCATCTATAGACAAATGTTAGCTTTGCTGTTTTATGAATGAAACAAATCGAAATCTAGTGCAACCCAAAATGTGGATTTAACTGGATTTCATTGGATTTAGATTTTGATTAGACTCGGTTTTCTAGTATCAAAACTTGTGAAACTCAATCAAACTTTTGTGTCAAGTTTATTAAAGTCTTTATACTCTCGTGAATACTATTGTCGGATTGAACCTAAGATTAAAAAAAGTGCTAAGGCTTGTTTAAGTTTGACGAAGATAATGTCTTTTTTCACGTTTCGCTCAAATTCTGTTAAGATTTTGCTCTGCTCGAATGTTCAACGAAATCTGGTAGAAGAATCGGATAGAGGAAAAAAAGAGTCGAACGAAATTAACATAAAGCTTTGGCCAGGTTTGATAGGTTATCGAATCGAAAATTTATGATTTTTATTGAAGGCACATGCAACTTGGACTCGTTGAAAAACAAACACAAATCTAGTCTGATTCAGTCAAACCCAGTTTTTGGTACCGTGCGCCCCTACATCTTTAATAAGAGTAAATTCGGCTTTCTCGATGGTTCTACTACAATTGTATTACTCATAGGTCTGAGGTTTTTAGATTCTTTTTTGTATGATGAGAATGTGAGTGTCGAATAATGGAGTGAATAAGCGCCGACTACTCACGTATGCGTGCAACCGGTGAATGAATCAAGGGTCTTGTTTAGTGAGTACTTCTATGGAAACGTGACTGAGATTCTATGTTCTACTATAGCTTGTTTGCAGTAACATTATACTGAAGCTAAAAGCCCAGCATAAATAGGGAAGTTCAATCTCATTTATAAGACATAACATAACTCGTTAACATGCCAGCTCCAATGATAATTTAGTTGAGCGTCAGAAGACTAAGCTGTGTCTTTGTAGTAGATTCGGTAATAAATTCTTCTTCAGTGTTTGTTGAGTATGTTGAACAGGGGATGGGTTTAAGAATTTTCTTTTCAAAGTTTGAAAAATAAGAAACAAGCTGAAGTGAGTAGTTTCATTCATATCTTGAAAATGCAAGAGAAAATACATGTTCATATCGTTATATAAACAACTCGTGTAGATCTATGTACGGTGCCATTTTTCTGGATACAGACTAATTAGATGAATTTCTGCGAAAGAAGAATTAAGAAAAAGAAACATTTTAAAACATAGCAGTATTTGCACCTAATATCATTACGAAATACTCATTACTGTCTTCTGAGACTGTATACATAGATGCTTGAAGATTCTTGAGGGATTCTTCGCATAGAGAAACCTTAACATGCATCGAAGGATTACAAGACTCATACAGATGAGCGTCATTTGATTGCATTCCGTTTGAATTCAGAAATTAATAGAAAAGCTGGATGGTTTCTTAATGGCTTTATACAACTGTATAGTTTCAAAGAATGTCGCATCGAGTTCGTGTTAGTGCACATGACCACAAGATCTGAGACCGTGTCGACACTTTTGACTAGCGATGGTATAGCGGAAATGCACGATACGGATATCTGTTAACCAAACATGAATACTTTTTAAAGTAAGGCAAGCGAATTATTAAGACTCATAAACCAAAATCAGATGCATGTCATCAAGTCTCGCATATAATCGTCTGCATATAGAAAGCAATCCTGCTCATTTTAGTAATATAACAAAACGAAGCCTAACTCTTGGATTTTAGTTGATTGGGTGAAGGCTCATTGTGTTTCCGACAAAGATTCTAGATTCTTAGTACGAAAATTCGTGGGCCTAATCAAATCTTCATACCGAGTTTATTCAGATTTTTTGCTCTATTTGAGAGTGTCGCTAGATTTTATCTAGCCTTAACAAAGTGCTATGGTTTCATGAAGATTCCATCGTTTCTTGTATTTTTTGATCAGACTTTGTCGAATCTTCGTATTTTTTATAATGCTCCATGATATATAGTAGTAGAGACCGACACAACAAAAGAACTGAACAGAAGTAACGTACAAGTTTCATCGAGTTCAAGTGTTTTCGATGCTGAAAGTCTAGCTTCTTTATCGAAGACACATCAAACTATCATCCAGTGTAATTCAAATTCCAACCTTTTGGAAATCTGTCAAACTTAATGTTTGGTTTTGGTACACTCTCACGCTATCAAAAAGAAACAGCAGAGATTTGCCAAGAATTTGACTACTGTTGTGTTAGAAAAGGACCTAAATCCCTTAAGTTTCTTTGCTTACGATAAAAAATAGAGCACATCTTGCTTCATACATCCTGCAATATCTAAATCTACATAATTCACTTAGACTTGGAATATATATGCGTAATATACTGAATCAGATGCAACGCTAGAAGCTTGAAGTGAATCTACAAACAAAATATGAACTGAAATGAAAGGGACGAGTCGTGATTCGTGTGACTAACTATTGCTGTAAGAAGAAAGAAACGTTGCAACTTTTTCATTATGATCGGCAAAATATTACTGCACTGCTAAGCAAGCTCGCCTCGTAGAAGTATGCGTCGTTGTCTGAGACGAAATTCAGAATAAATTGAATATTTAAAGTAAGGAATGAGCATACATCATTTTTCTGCCTTCTCAATTCATCGCTGTCACATTATTTCTGTTGCTTTCTCTCTCGCTCTCTCAATTTCGACGAAAATCGATGTTCTCTCAAAAAATAGACAATGTGAGATGGGATTGGGATTTTCAGATTGCAAGTAGCTGAGAGGCATTCATGCTGCCTAATTGAAGTAAATGGCATGATTTTGTAGGCAGTATTGGACGTTATTGTGACTGCTCTGATTGAGAAAGAGTGTGTTTTCTTAGTAAACAGCGCTGTTGTTCGCTGTTGCGTCGTTTGGAATCGGCACACTTGAGAGAACAGCACTAATGTAATTCGAACAACTCTCCCTACGTAAATATGGTGTTGTGGATGTCAGTAGGAATGCACAAAACCGGTGGTATGCATATTCGATATTTGCTCTGGGTTCGACTGCGTTCGATTGGGTTTGTTTCTGATCTATTTTCCATAAAACATTTAGGTTTTTGATGACAAAATGTGTCAAACAGGATCAAAGTTTTGTCTCAGTTTCATTCAGCATTTTTTTCGCCCTACTCGATAATGCTCCTGGATATTGTTGAATATTTTAATAAGTCCTAGGATCTCACGCTGTTTAATGAAAACACGAAAAAAAAATACGAAATTTTAGTGAAACCCTATCCAATCTTAGAAATTCTTTAAAAGTTAGATGAAAACTAGTAGCAGTAGCGGATAGAGCTTGAGAACTTGAGCGAAATTGACACAGAAGCTTGACGGATTTTCACAGATGGCTCATTCCCAAAAGAGATACTTTTTAATACGACTCTTCTGTCTTTTGTTAATTACAGCTACTCAATGAATTCTATAGCTACTTAATGACTCTATAGCTATTTAATGATTCTACAGCTACTTAATGAATTCTATGACTACTTACTGAGTTCCACAGCTACTTAATGATTTCCTATAGCTACCTAATGATTCCCTATAGCTACTAAATGAATTCCTATAGCTACTTAATGCTTTCTTATTCCTACCAATGATTCTACAGCTACCTAATGAATTCTATGACTACTTAATGAATTTCTATAGCTGCTTAATCATTTCCTATAGCTACTAAACGAATTCCAATAGCTACTTAATGATTTCTTACTGCTACCTATGATTCTACAGCAACCTAATGAATTCTATGACTACTTAATGAATTTCTATTCCCTAGACTGAAAGGCTAGGGTCTAGAAACCGAAATTCACCTGTGTCTGTCTGTCTGTCCGTCTGTCTGTCTGTCTGTCTGTCTGTCTGTCTGTCGGTAACGCGGTCAAAATGGCCATTTTTTTGGCACATGTGACCATTTTGTTGGCACAAACGACCATTTTTTTGGCACAAGTGACCATTTTTTGCCACAAACGGCCATTTTTTTACTAAAATGAACTAGGTAACTATGGCACAAACGGTCATTTTTTGGTACAAACGACCGCGTAACTATGGCACAGGTGACCATATCGCAACCATGGTACAAACAACTATTCCGGTAACTATGGCACAGATGACCATATAGCAACCATGGCACAAACAACTATTCCGGTAACCATGGCACAGGTGACCATATAGCAACCATGGCACAAACAACTATTCCGGTAACTATGGCATAGATGACCATATAGCAACCATGGCACAAACAACTATTCCGGTAACTATGGCACAGATGACCATATAGCAACCATGGTACAAACAACTATTCCGGTAACTATGGCACAAATGACCATCTAAAGACTGATGTAAATGAACCCATAATAATCATCGGTAAAATGTCAATGAAATAACTATAATTCGGGTAGTGGCGTAAAACGGCTTACAAAAACATTTAATTAGTGAGAGTCAGACCAAATGAGCAGTATGGATTTAAAGAAATCGTTTAAATTATTCATTATTGTAGGATTGATTGTGCAATGTTGTATCAATGAATATCTAATTTATTAATAGTTTAGAATTAATGCGTGAATTTAAGCATAAAACATTGATTAATAAAACTCAAATTTTATGAATAATATAATTCATATTTTTGTACGTACAAATAGCGCCAATATAATTATAAAAAAAATTGTATTCTTGTCTAATCTTATTGAGCGCTATTTATATTTATAAAAGCAAAAAAAAAATAAAACAAAAACGACAAAAAAAATTAAATTTGTAAAATGCATTATCTTTACTTAGAGTGAGAATTCTCCGAATTAAGTTTTCTGCTCGCCTAAGATATACTAGTTATATTACCAATTTTGCGTATTACTTTTTTAATGTAGATTTTTATGCTATTACATCCGTACATGTATTCTATCAGTCTAGGGCTAAGTGAATCGCTTGACGATGAACGTTACTTGTAGCTACTTAATCATTTCCTATAGCTACTAAACGAATTCCAATAGCTACTTAATGCTTTCTTATTCCTACCTATGATTCTACAGCTACCTAATGAATTCTACGACTACTTAATGAATTTCTATAGCTATTTAATGATCACCTATAGTTACTTAATGATTCTACAGCTACTAAATGAATTATATAGCTACTTAATGATTTCCTATAGCTACCTAATGATGGGACGGTTGAAGTGGAGAGAATTCATATATTCGAAATTGGAATATCTCTTGGGTTCCCAAAAATATTCGAATATTCATAAAAAATGTTTTTAATGACATAGTTTGAGCAGGGAGACGGTTGAAATGAAGAAAATCAAATATTCATAGTTTTAATTTTAATTGGGTTTATGAAGTAAACTCCGAATATTGATGATGTTAACCTCTATTGAGTTCCCAAAAAATTTTCGAATATTTATAATATTTTTGTTAAGGATATAATCTGAGCATTGGAGCGGTTGAATGGAGAGAATTGAAATATTCATAATTTTAATTTTAGTTTGATTTTGATGAAAAATCCAAATATTCAAAATATGAATAGCTATTGGATTCGTTAAAATATTCGAATATTCACATAATGAATCTTTTTAATGATATAGTTTGAGCAGGGAGATGGTTGAAGGAAAAAATTCAAATATTTATGATTTGACCTCGTATTAATGATTAAGTTTCATCATTAGATTTCTAAAAAAATTCAAATAAAAAACTTCAGTATTCACAAGTTGAATTCCTATTGGGTTCATAAAAATATTCATGAATTGAATTACTTTTTAATACTTTAATTGGCGCAAGAGGTTCGTCAAAAAAGTCTAAATATTAATAGCTTCAATATATACAGGGTGTCCCAAAAGTCCGTTGGAAAAGTTAATTCAAATATCTCTTATACGACTCAAGCAATTTAATCGATTTTTTTATAGTATGTTAGTATGTTCTTTAAAGTTTTGTTCTGTATATTTTTGGATAAATGTCTGTGCCTATAACTATTAGAATTAGAATAGTTCTATTAATGCCCAAATTTGAGTTACCTATCATTGTGAAAGGAAAAATGCAAGTCGAATTTGACATAAAAACGCTACACATGGACTGTGCTATTGCCGCTTTTCAAGGCCTTTGCGAAATGAGTATAGTAGTAAACAGACAACAATTTGAAAGACCTTCAAAAACTACAAAAGAGAAAATCAGCAAAGTTTATGATAATTGTGAAAATGTGCCACTATCAAGTGTTCGGGTTGTTGCAACAGCCTACTTCATTCCATGGACAATATCAGGACGAATTATCACTGAATATCATCTAATGAATCCATATAGAGTGTAATTTCTCCTATCATGTCATAGAGAAGATTCATAAGATCGAGTTGAAATTATATCACTTTGATACGCAAATTACAAAATATCCACAATCAGAAGAGCTCTTTTTTTTCATACAAAGTCTCTTTTCATTTGAATGGTTTATTAACAAATATAAAGTAGAGACCTATATACATAAGATATATATATAAAGATTTGGTTGAATTCAAAATAAGAACCGATAACGAAACGAAATTAGCTCGAAAATAAACTTTCTGCAATTTTTTTTAGAGATTTCAAAAACGATGGATTTAGGTATTATACTTCATGGTAATCATTTTGAATATTTGTTGCAAACTAAACTATGTGAAATAAAACTTTAAAGAACATACTAACACATTATAAAAAAATCAATTAAATTGCTTGAGTTGTATAAGAGATATTTGAATTAACTTTTCCGACGGACTTTTGGGACACCCTGTATTTGGTTTGTAGAAAAATATTGATTTCTTTAATCTAAATCAGTGAAGCGTTTTATGAAATACAAATTCATATATTCGTAATTGAAATCCGTATTTGATTTGTAATAAAGAATTCAAATATTTATAATTTTGTTCGCTACTTGGTTTAAAAGAAATTCTAAAAATGATGACTTTTATGGCATATTGGTTTTTCAAAATATTTCATTTATTCTTCTTCATAATATTATGAGCCATTCAGATATAGATTTTTTGTGAGATTATGATAAGTATTTTAGCTATACATAGTAGCGAGAAAAGAAAGAGAGCACAATATTAACTTGTGAGCCAAAGACAAAAAATACAAATATCTTAGAGATCTATTAGCTAGTCAAATAATCGTCAGTATAAAGCTTTTTACAATATTTAAGAAATCATATTTATAGCCATGAAAAGGTTATAATAGCCATAAATAATGAAGGAAATATTTCATATCGTTTAAATGGCAATTAGTTCACAAATAACAATGGTTTTTATAATTATCCGCGAGGTTTTTAACCGCTGTAGTGTGTTAAAATGACTACGGAGTGTTTTAATCGTTATCCAAACTCCAAATACGTACACCAACTTAAAATAAACGTGGGATGTCTTAATAATCAAAGCAAAACTTGAAGTAGTTGTAGAATGATTAGGTATCTACAGAAAACCATAAAGTGGGTATAAAAAGTCATTAAGTAGCTATAGTAATTCATTAAATAGCTGTAGAGAACCATTAAGTAGCTATAGAAATTCATTAAATAGCTGTAGAATTATTAAGTAGTTGTAGAGAATCATTAAGTAGCTATTGAAATTCATTAAGTAGCTGTAAGAATTCATTAAATAGCTGTATAATCATTAAGTAGCTGTAGAAAACCATTAAGTAGCTATATGAAATCATTAAGTAGCTATAGGAATTCATTAAATAGCTGTAGAATCATTAAGTAGTTGTAGAGAATCATTAAGCAGCTATTAGAATTCATTAAATAGCTGTAGAATCATTAAGTAGCTGTAAAAAACCATTAAGTAGCTATTAACTTTTTTTCAAAAGTATCTCTTTTGGGAAGGTACGGCTCATAGCAAGCCTGCGCCGAGATATTCGATTTTTAAGATGTTCACAGCTTTCGTTTGTAAACATAATAATATGAAAACAATTCATATGCAATGTTTTGCATAATGATTGGGTTTTTGAGGTGACGAGGAATCATGCTGAAAATTATTCATCACATTAAGATCACTCTAGATTTACCTCCTTATGTAAGCTTACCAATACTAAAATGAACGAAACATCGACAGTTTTATGGATGTATATGTGAGATGTGACTGTGGGTATGAAGATTTGGTGTGGGAATGGGTGCCGGTGGGGTGAGCGTGAGCATGAGTAGACTTACTTTTATCCACACCCACACTCAGACCCACTCGACACCCACAACCCTAACTTGGGGTATCCATAACTGGACGCTTCCGTATATATAGTACGCGTGAACAACGAATGACTATAGACCATAGACGACTAGGACGACAAGAGAATTTCAATTATTCTGGTTATAACCGATACCAATTCGAAAAGTAAAATTACGTAGTCTATATAGACATTTTTTATTGTATTCTATTTTTTCTTTTTCAAGGTTTTCGTTCTGCGTTTTTCTCTCGTGAATTTAGAGGTGGGTGTGCGTATGGGAATGCTTTTGGGGTGGTTTGGCAGTTGGTAAACAGAATTTTCGAACCCACATGCACACACACACCCGCATCGAACTCTTCTCGTTTGCGCTTGGTGCAAAAGGGGCGTCTTTGTTATTATCATTTGATTGAAGATCTTCATCTCCATCTATCTACCTAGGCACACCATACGCAGCTCATATTTTAAATTCTTTAGTTTCTCATTGAAAGCTTCCTTTTGACCCAAATATAGTCAATCTTTTCGCTCAACAGTTCCAACCCTTCCATTGCCAGTGAAAATCAAATTATCAAAACAATATTTTTGATAGACTGACAGAAATGCACAAGATTGTTTGTGATAAAATTATATCCTATCGAAACGCTTGATTAATTAGTCTAAGCCGTGTGACCGATAGCTGAGGTTAACGTTGATTACAATCTGATTAATAATTGTATCATTTAAATGGATTATAATTTTATTTTTATCGTGTGTTTATATGGCATAATGTTGTAAATTATCAAAAATAAATAACGGGTGACTCATAATAAATGGCAGAAATTTGCATTCGATATCACAGTCCCTAGTTATGTTTTATTCAAAAACAGAATATACCACAAGATGACGCGTGAAAAGCTATACACTCTACAAAGTAAAGCTTATCTTAATAGTCTACTTCTCGTTTTCATAAAAAACAAAATTCTTTATGACCAATATTGACACGGTCAACATTAGGTCGCTCAAGGTTTTATCCATTTTGAGAACAATCACAATAAATTTTACTATGTAAATTGTAGAGCTTTTCACGCTGCATCTTGTAGTATATTTTGTTGTTTAATAATACATATTAGACGGTGGAAAAATAAAAGAGAAATTTCTACCATTTATTATGGGTCACCCGTTACAAGTAGCACATTATCAGTTATTTATGAATAATGCTCAAGGACGTTCGAAATGAAAAAAAACATTGAAAACACTACCTGTACGCCCAAATAAATGCAATTACAAAGAAAAATGTGAAGAGAAACTAGTGTACCATCCTCTTTTATGTACATGACCATTGATACATATTTTTGTTCTCTTCTCACCGCAATGAAAAAAAATTAAAAAGTCTATCGAAGAACGTGAGTCAAACATG